>NDXB01019740.1:106586-119599 GCA_002631895.1 Agapornis roseicollis | reverse complement strand
AAAAAAAACAAAAAAAAAAAAAAAAAAAAAAAAAAAAAAAAAAAAAAAAAAAAAAAAAAAAAAAAAAAAAAAAAAAAAAAAAAAAAAAAAAAAAAAAAAAAAAACAAACCCAAAAAATCTCTCATCAAGTTGCACATATTTCTGACAGGACATAACCAATTATCTTTGCAGTTGTCACATTTGGACCTATTTAGGTCCAAATTTTAGGTCCTATTTAAATAGGTCACATTAGGACCTATTTATTTACTGACTAGACAGCTAGATACAGACACTTAATGCTAGATAATACAAAGATATTTATATTATGTACCTTCTCAGTTATAGAATATGTAACAAACATTTTTAAAACCAGAACACTTGCTACATTTTGTTGAAGTTTTCCCTATTACTCAAAGCTTCCTATCATTCAAATATGTAGTATTCGCTGAGGACCAGGGATTATTTTACACACAATCAGCCAGCAGCAAAGCAACTGGCATGATTTATCCAATTAATCTGTTTCACTTAGCCTGTGTTTCTGTCCAGTGTCCAAACTGTGGGCTCCTGGCCACAAGCACAGAAGTGGCCATTGGACAGATCGTTGGTCTATCCTATACAGCTATTCTTACACCAGAAAACGTTCCTCTGCAGCTGAGGAAGAGGTGGGTGCTTGTAGGGTCATTTAATACAAAAGTTAGATAAAAAAAAAGGTACCAAGACTTTTCTCTAGTACCTGGCCAGCAGAAATGTCTTACTTCACCTTTTGTGCCCCAAACACCCACTTTAAGCTGTACAGTATTGGCAGAACCCTTCCAATTACTTTGTTACTCTACCTGAATGTAACTGGGAAGGTACCAGCTCACAGAGAGAGCTTTTGCTGTAACAGCATGATAACGTGGGCTTGGCATGGTTACATCATACACATTACCTTGGCAGTGAGGCAGCAGCAGCTCCACTGACTGAGCTCAAGGCCAAGCCATCAACAGTTGTGCTGAATGCATTTGTCTGCACATTTTGACAAAGGCTTTCCCATTTATGATGTTTTAATTTGCTGCCCTTAGTGCTGTACTAACATCCCTATACAATGTTTGTATACTCAGTAAATTGTAAGAAAACATGCAGTAACAGGCAACAAACTTGTTACCATTATTTAGCAAACCTGATGCTCAAAATTTTTCACTCCTGATCAAGTAAAATACATCATGCATAATTAAGCCTGAAATCTGTCAGACACATCTGTCTTGGAACCACAGATCTGCTCACTTCTGAACTCTGGGCCTTTCAGTGTGAGATCAGTTCCTACAGCACAACCCAACTCTCTAACCCTCTCAAAACAGTGTTCTAAGCCATTTTCAGTTCTGCTTCCAACAACATTTAGCCTTTTAGCCCCAAACTAGCCTACATTAGTTTTAGAGATGACAACAAAAATGAACAGTATGTGCTACTTTGTAAAATCCATGCATCTGGATTTATTTGACAGAATTGCCATTGTGGTGTAGTCCCTTCTTCACCATGTGACATCTGCCCCTTCCTTTCCTCCTCTATTTATCTTCTTTGCACAAGATGTAAAATAAATACATCAGGCAAAACATGAAACAGAGCAGAAGTAAATATTGAAAGTGAGTGCATTTCGACTAGAGCAAAAGATTTCTTTTGAAAGTAGCTGCTAGCTTAATGAAGGTCTGCAAGAAACAGCACTTACTGGGCTTTATTACAATTATGGGATTAACACTGGGGCTGGAATGTGTAAATTACAAAACTGATGGTAGTTGTAGCAGTACATTTTTCTTATTTTGGGGAATATTGAATCCTAATAGGCCCGAAATTGGAGACCAGCATTTAGCTGCATAAAACAGGAGAGACAGTAGCTGAGCTGCATCTTTAAGGAGCTGGGAGGACATGTTCACCTAGTTTAATGTTTAGAGGAAGAGAGACTTTCTGGAGGCCATGCCTCTGAACTGTGCATAGAACAAGTTGCTTTCAAGACCCACCAGCCTCTCAAAAGCTTCAGTGGCCCAGATGGACTAAAAGCTTCTCCTCACATCTTCAGAACCACATCCACCTTCAAACACAACAATAGAGGAAATCTATTCAATGTTGGCAAAATGATGATCAGAGATAGTAAGAAGAGACATAATAATGTCCTTGCAGATTTTTTGCGGAAAAATAAATTTACATAAACACCTCTTTCTTCCCTGCCTTCACCACCACCCCCAAAAGTAAATCATGCAGCCGAGTACACTCCTGCATAGTGGCTTTAATATGCTGAGTGATTAAAGGTGATGATGATGACTACAGGACATACTATGCATCTTTAGAGGGTTTTCAGTTCAACAGTGAGGGGGCCAAATGGGGCTACTGTGTATCTAAAATATTTTACTCTGATTAAAGGTGCAATTATACAGTTAGTCATAATAGCTGCCATACTTTAAAAGAAACCCACCTCTCCTTCAGGGGAAGGGAAGGAAATTATGCTACTTTATTCATCCAAACACACTCTCAGTTAAATTCAAATACAGCGTGTGGACTAGATAAATACAGTGACACACAGCCACAAACACTTAGTAATCCAAGATAGAACAAGGAGATGAATGCCTTAACCTATAATCTTCGCAAAGGGAAACTAAATCTTATGATTAAGAGTTCTGTCATATCTGTGCAGGTATCAGTGGAGGCTGTATGTTTTTTTCTCAACTGTCATAAGAAATTCATGCTAGTTTTAGGGCCTGAAAGACACCGCAAACACAGGGTCTGACACAGAGCTTAAGAGTTTTACTTGTTTATATGGTTAGCATGTAACTTCAATGGATATTCACATGTGTTGTAGAAAGGAGAAGGCTAGTGCTAAGAGTCTTATTCAGCATAAACAAGACAAAAATCTTTTCCTTCTCACTATATTTTCAACCCTGTAACAGATTTGCTGCATTGTTACCTTCATTAATCCAGGCCCACAGGAATAGTAATTTTTGCCCAGAAAGGGTTTCCTTGGCTCAGGTCACTTTCCACAGAAAAGTAGCTGATCTCAAATAGCCACTGCTATTGATATGTAAGAAAAGATGGGGGAGGTAAATTCTGCATGTAGCTATACCTTTTAAAATAAACAATTCTGGTTACACAGGAGAGAGAGCGAAAAAGAAATGCACAACAGACAAGCTTCAGTTTTTCACCATTTTTTTTTACTGACATTCAAAGTTCATAGTAAACACCACTAAAAGCCATTTAGAGAACCTGCCCCAGAAAATGATGCCTTGACACCCTTCACAGGGTTCAGTTTGCTGAGGAGACAAACTCAGAGCACAGATCTAGTTCACTTGAACTTGAAGAAAAGGAGGCAGGGTCTATACAACCTCTTGATTCACAGCTGTCCCAGCTCCCAAACCAAATGACAGAAGCAGGTTGGGTAAAAGACATACCACATTTCGAGAGAAAAAGAAAGGGAAAGGGTACGAGGTACAAGAGAAGAAAATGGCCCTACTGTCAATAGTTTCCAGTTATCTGCATGGAATTTGTATAGTCTCCTTCTGTAATAAAATATTTAGAGCTGTTGGTATGCATTCAACGGCTCTGAACAAATCCACTGAGTTTTATTTCTTAACCTTCATCCTCTCCCCCCTTTTATTTTTTTTAGCATTGACATTAGAATTTTGGAATATTCTATAATTCAACAACCGAATATACATTACCCATACTAATCCCTTGACATGGGAGAAGGCTGACTAGAACCCAGCTGAGGCACTACATTCCACATAATTTCTTAAGTAACAGAATTATAAATCATCATTATACGTGCATAGTTTTTAATCCCCATACTCTGCCCAACATAGCTCAGTGGTCAAGTCCCAAGAGCAACTTTGAGTCCTGTCATCTGTGTTTTTTCCAAGCATTTTCTCAAGTGATCCTGTAGCTCCATCACTGCAACTCCCCTAAGCTAGACTTCTGTATCATTTTATAAAGCAATCTGCTATTCTTTAAGCTTTTACACACTTGATAGTAGAGGGAAGAGAATATCATTGAAAATATACAAGAAAATTTTATCTTGCATCAACAGAACTATACAAGAATAACAAAAATAGAGATCAAGATATGCTATAAAGCCACAGAATTACAAAACAATGCATACAGTAGTTTCATGGGAAAGAAAGATGGGAAAAAAAAAATCTTTTCCAGATTTCACACCATTTCCTTCCCCCATGCACGCCCAATTTGGGTGAGGTGGGGAAGCAAAAGAGGTTTTTGTTGCTTTTAATTTTGCCCTGAAACATATTTTAAGTAATTGCAAGTGAGTGACACCTAGTGATGAACACAGATCTGATCATCCTCCACTCTCCCTCACAGAGAAAGAGGATAAGCCAGCAAGCACTGACAGGTAACTCAGGAGTGGGTGTTGAATCATGGGAACCAAACACTACTATGTTTCTCTCCCTTAAAAGCCAACATCAAGTGAGCCAAGACCCAGAAACCTGGTGCACAGCTGAAAAGAATGAAGATGAAAATAAAATAGTTAATCTGGCCGAAGAAGAAACTGTAAAACCAGATCTAAATCATGACCTGTAAACTCACTTCTTCATTCTGTTTAATCACACCTCTCTGTGGAAACATCAAGTTTTCCCAAAGAACTCATTCTTAATTAAAAATATATATCCCAGAAGCAAACGGGAAGAATGGGTTTCTCATCAAGTACTAAAATATCAACAGTTGTCTTAGAGACCATTTAGTGATGTCTCTGGCTATAACTGCTATCCTGTTGTAAAGGATTTTATGAGCTTGTCAAAGACTCTTATTTTGCCAGCAGTTCCAAAATTATTGCTCACAGAGCAGTTACTGGAAGTGAAGGGGAGGGGAAGGGATCTAGTGTGATTTCTGGTAGGGTTACAGGAAGGAAAAGTATGCTGCTATGCAAAGTAGCAACAACACAGTCCCCTGAAAGGGAAGCTGGAATAAAGAGATCAAGAAAACTGGTTTGATTTTATAACACAATGACATGGGACAACCCTGTATATGGAAGCTCACTGTAAAGAAGCAAGGTCTTGTCTTAATGCATTTTTAAGAGCCATCCAAAGCTCCAGGGCTAAGACAGTGAAACACAAAATCCCATAGGAAAGGGAAGTGATTAACCTAGCACAGCCCTTGCTGCTTTCACACATCTGTGCCATTTTGTCTATTTCTGTCGTGGGAGGGATTTTTTTCACTGGAACCTCAGGAGTAGCTCCTGCTTTAAAGACACAAATCATACACCATGGTTACAAGCCATCACAAGGCCAGGAGTTAAAAAAGTCAATATAATTGAAAAGTTAGAGGGCAGCAAAAGGAACACACTTAAACACATGCTACAACTTGTGGACCTTGTTCTGCTCAGTAAACCCCACGGCCACCTCTTTTTCTCTTCTCACAGACGCATGCGACGTCGGGCTTTGTTTTTTTCTTTCTAATTAATGCTTCCACAAACACTAGAGAGAATTGGAAAGCCTGCGAAGTTTAAAGCCCTGCAAGCCCAGGCTGTTGGCAAAACTAACGCAACAGAGCCACCTACCACGGGAAGGCAGGACTGACAGGGCTCCGGCAGCCAGAGCCGCCACTGAAACTGATTTGAATGAACTTGACCCAGGTTGGCGGGCGGCCAGCACCCTACGTCACCCCGTGACTTAACAGAACACAGTGTTCCTGGCACCCGCACAAAAATGTGTTGAAATCCACGCTGAAGAGAGAGAGAGAGAGAGAGAAAATAAGTCAGTGTATGTTTGAAATTAATAAAGGAAAATGATAATGAAAAGGTAATAAAGCACAAAGGCAGCATTAAATACTTCTATATGCATCTGCTGCGTTTCCCCCCGATTTAGTCTTATCATTTGGCACTCCCTTGTGTGCCAGAAGCTCGGCACACGGGCAGCTCTCCCCAGGACGAGCCCTTCCTTGCCCAAATCCCATCCCACATGCTCTCCCTCTCACCTCCACTCGTGCCCTACCTGGAAAATTCCAATACAGTGCTCAGCCAGCAGCCAGCGACTCCTGTGCCTGGGCTGCCCCTGACTCACCCCCTCACCCAGAGGCGACAATGCAGGCATCTCACGCAATGCTTCTATAGGGGACGATCAGTTGTACAGTTATGTCATTCACACATGGATTATGACAACCCTCTGTCATACGATGGAAAGAAAACAAATAGGAGAAGAACAGGCAAAACAAGCGTAATGAATCATGAACTTGATGTACTTCCCCCATATACCATATGGCTATTATTTCCGCACTTCCTCCCTCTGGGACTCCCCCTCTTCCTCTCCAAAGGCCAGCTCAAGTCTATTTTCCTCCTCTTGTCTGTCACGTCTTCTTTCTCTGATGTCCTATCTTCCTCTTCAGTGACTGACCAAGGCATTTTACACTCTTAGGTGCAGGATCAAAATCAGTTCACAGATACCTGCTGACAGGGCTTTCCCCAGTCACCCAGCTGGGCCATACCTGCCACCTGCAACCCTAACAAGTGTCCTGGAGTGGAAGCCTCCAGCAATGCTTTCCAGCCAGGCCACAACACCAAGATGTATCCAGTTTCATCCTCACTACCTTTCACACACACAGCCTCAGCCTAGCACACAGTTCATTTTGTTAGAGGGATATATAGGAGATGGAAAGGCAGAAGTGCTCCCTACCTGGACACTCCACTGAAGCTGCTTCCACTATTTCAGTGCAAACCTGAAAAGTTGCATCAGTTAATAGCTGATCCAGAGTTCCACCACCCATCATCCATCAGCTGAAAATGACAACATTTTTGTCTAGTTACAGATTTTCTAACAAGACACACAACACATGCATCTAGGAGATGATCCACATCTCCAGTCAGCCCTTCCAATATCTGAAGCCTGTGTTATATATAAAAGCTGCACTGATCATTTTTCACCTTGACTATTACAGACTGCAGGTTCCTATTACAACTCTAGAAATAAGCTATTTGCTAAAAAGAAGCAATAAAACTTGCATAGGAAACAATTAGGTCCTTTTAGTAGTCCCTGTTTTGTATCACAGAAAATCCTTTCAAAATTCCTTTCCTTCCAACTAGAACCCTGCTTATGTCATTCAAATTAAAACACTATTAGCTCCAGTACTGTAACAGTGGGAAAAATAAGTCCCCAGGATGAAAAATAAAATAATGAGAAAAGTCATGTGTTTGATACTTTGTGGATATATATTTTTGATGCTCAGAATGCCATTTTCTGAGTATATGCATCCTAAAGTAAGAGAATCTAGGGAGAGAAGAAAAATACAATTCTTGCACTGCTTTTTGGTTTTCCTCACTGCAGGATACAAGGACACATTCACATATGGGAGGGAAAAAAAAAACCAAACAAAAAAAACAACAACAAACAAAACCAACCACAAATGCTGATCAGGACAAAGTAAAGAATGGGACTACTTGAAGGATGAATAATTTAAAAGCTCTCTATAAATGATTAACAATCACAGAATCATAGAGCAGTTTGGGTTGGAAAGGACCTTCAAATCATCAAGTTCCAAACCCCCTGCCATGGACAGGGACACCTCACACTAAACCATGTCACCTTGAATGCTGCCAGGGATGGAGCACTCACAACATCCCTGGGCAACCCATTCCAGTGCCTCACCACCCTTACAGTAAAGAATTTCTTCCTTATATCCAACCTGAACTTCCCCTGTTTAAGATTGAACCCGTTACCCCTTGTCCTATCACTACAGTCCCTAATGAAGAGCCCCTCCCCCAGCATCCCTATAGGCCCCCTTCAGATACTGGAAGGCTGCTATGAGGTCTCTACGCAACCTTGTCTTCTCCAGGCTGAACAGCCCCAACTTTCTCAGCCTGTCTTCATAAGGGAGGTGCTCCAGTCCCCGATCATCCTCGTGGGCCTCCTCTGGACTTTTTCCAACAGCTTCATGTCTTTTTTATGTTGAGGACACCAGAACTGCACACAATACTCCAGGTAAGGTCTCAGGAGAGCAGAGTAGAGGGGCAGGATCACCTCCTTAAAAACCATTTGACATAATCATGTATAAGTGAAAACTTTCATAGAGCAAGAGAAACAACAGTGGAGATAATTTCCAATCTCATCTTTCTAGGGTCAGGCTCCAAATCAATGAGGGCACCTAAATAAGCAGTAGAGATAACGCAAATTCAGAGTTAGTTAAGCTACAGGAAGAAAAGGCATTCAAATAAGAAATACAACAGACAGCTGATGACACAGATGACAGGGAATTCATATCCGGAGACAAAGTTCCAACAACATGCCTTGACAGGTTAACTTCAAAAATCCCTATGGAAGAAGCAGTTCCTATTTAACCAAGATGCACTGGTATTCATACCATATGCACCTAATATCAAAGCAGTTACCTGCCCATTCCCCTTCAAGCACAGCCAGAAACTACTCCTGCAACAGGCATGGGGGGCAAGATTTTCCTAGAAGAGGGAAGCTATTCAGTAGTCTTATGTTTACAAAGGAGTTTACTGGGTTGTCAAGGAGGAAAAACCCACAGTGATCCCTGTGCAGCATGCTTTGAATACACACAATTAAATTTGTCACAGTATTACAGATGAGTTGTCCACCAAGCTCTGAATGCCTGTCCCAGTACCCTGCCTCTCTTCTAATTGGGCTTGGCAAAGAGCACCAAGATACTGTTAAGTCTGAAAGTTTGCTCGAGAACCAGATCCACAGGTTGGAGAAGTTTTTGAGCCACTCCCAGCTGGCTAGTGGGCAAACCACAGGGAGACTGCCAGAGCCTCCAAGGAGGGCAAAGTTGAGGGCAGGATGTGACACACTTACCACAGTCATGCAAGCCTACTTGACTCTCTAACACACAGCGTGGTTTACAGCCTCTAAACAAATGCACAAGGCTATTAGCTCAAATAGTGAATACCTACTTTAAAGAAATTAATCTCACCCTAAGATTGTTTGTTCCTACACCCTTCAAGACTGTGAATAGGATGTTAAATGAAAAAGGAAAAAAATTAGGATCTCTTGCAATTAAAAGATAAAGCAGTAGGCCTTCATATTTTGTAGCTGAACACAAAAGCTAGCAAGACACGTGCTCTATTGCCCTTCTCATAAACCACCTTATCACTCTGAAAGATGAAGTATTTCAGTTTGTTAAGCCCTGGAATATTTTCATTTGTGGTTTAGGAAATCCCATGTGATTGGATGCAATTAGCTGCACCAGGACCAAGACCACAGCAACGCATTCCCTGACTTTGATATACATATTGCCCATAGAACTTTCAGTTGCAGCACATTATATTTTTATTTAACATACAAAAGAAAACCCCACCTGTCCACCAATGATTTTAATGGTAAAGCCCCATTTTCAAAGGACAGTTGAGTCCTGAGCCATAAATGCATCTCTGACCATCTTCAACTATATACATATGAAAGCAACCACAACAGCTTTCATATGTAAAATGAAAGCTTTACATTTACCAATTACATTCCTGCCAGGTAGGAAAAAAAAAAAAATCTAGGTGAGAAGAATACTTTTATTTTCTTAAATATAACACTGTCAAGGAAGGAAGATTATACTAGATGGGTCACGCTCCTTTAAAAAAAGTGTAAACATGATTCATACTGAAGAACAGCAGCAATACCTTACAGCCCGTTAACATGTGGAATTATTAATTTGAGAGCTGGGTCACTTACTAATAAAGCAAAGAGCACTTACTGCCAGTGATGTTGCAGAATGTGACAGTCTAATGTGCTTGCCTGCTTTCTCCTCCATCATTTTTAAACATAGTTAAAATATCATTTAGGGTCAGAGAAAAGAATCTAAGACAGATCCATAACAGGAGTGAGTCGTAAGCGCAGAAGCAACATAAAAACATGACCTCAGAGAAGCAGGAAGTGTAATAGCACGTGAGTGATACAATCACATCCATAGGTGAGTAAAACCAGGATAATGCCAGAATTAGGTTAATGTTGCATTTCATCTTCTGGAACATTCAAAGTCAAAGCATTTTAATTTTATTTCTGTTTTATAACACCTGATCTCTCAGTCTTCATAATGCTTTGGTCTGGAAATGACTTCTTATCAGATGAAAAGCAGAGAAAAATAGGTGAAAGGAAAAAAGTTGAGCTACCAATGGAGCAACATGACAGGATTTACGCGATCTGTGGTTAAAATAAACGCAGATAAGCACAATTTGTCTGCTTCTATCTGACTATGCATATAAAACTCAAGACCTTCCAATTTATTAAATATAAGTTATTACTGTTTACAGTGAAGGAGATGTTCATTGCCAGCTACATATGGGAACATATTCCTAGTCACTTGCTTTTATTTTTAGCAATTCCAGCTTAGCGTTGAGAGGGGTCCATGTATGTTCTCATTTTCAAAAGCTAGTGCAGGTTGATGTATTTTTCTAAGAACAAACACACACACTTGTTCTGACCACATTTTAACCACGGTAATGATGTCATACAACCCATCCAGTTTCTGGATTCTACAGAATTTTGCAACGTTAACACAGATTCGTACTCACAGCTTATTTAACTAAAATTCAAAGTCTGTTTCTTCAGTCTTAATTTCATTCTAATTTTTTGTCAATTCCTTTATAGCTGTAACTTTCACCTTCTTCACTTTAGTTTTATGCTTCCATTTCATTATGCACTGGTTTGCCTTAGTTTGTACTCTGTGTGTTTTTTAAGAGTTATAGCAAGTATTGGTTTTCCACAGTACCATTTCCTCTCTTCACACTACACAGTTAAGCTCATAAAACCAAACAAAAGACTTCGGTCCTAACTTTTCCCAGCATTGTTTGTTTATATGTCCACACATGCAATTAGTCTGGTTTTATCTAGCAAAAATTAAAGCATTATTGTTTGTAGAAACTGAATATACTGAGACTAATGCTGGCCAGAGAGACTGAGGCACCAGGTCTGAAGTTTCAGTTTTACTGAATAGAAGTAACCTATCAGAATTACTCTGCACGTTAGAAGTAAATAGCAAACCAGAACTTCCTTTTGCTTTAATCCCATAAACACTGGCAAAATGCCACATAAGAGAACATGCTAACCACATTCTGAAAGTCAAGGACTTAAATGCACAGTAAAGCAGTGACTTAAAAATTGTGGAGATCAAAGAAACAAAGTAAGAGCAGCAAGAATAAGTCAGACAAGAGACTTGTTGCACTCAGCATCTTATCTGGGACAGTGGCCTACGTAAGATCCATAACGCAAAGAAATACAAAGCAAGTGAATACTTCTTTCCTGACATACTCCTCCATAGTGGAGCAATTTGCAACTCCAGAACATCCTAAGGGAGAGTCATTTGACTTACTACCTTAATGGACTTTTTTCCATTAAAAAAACTGTCCAATTTTTAAACCAAACTCTGCAGAAGCCTATGAATACTATACAACTTCTTAATATTTTTAATGTCATCAATGAAAGTAACTGGAAGAGACCATAGGTGGGTCACCAGTCATAGGTTTCCAACCCAGTCATTGTGGTTTGTTACTGCTGCAACACCTAAAGAAGCTTTAGAAAAAATTAAGGAGTATTATGCTGAGACTTGGACTGAAAAATGCAAAAACGAAGTGGTGACCTCTGTTCAATGACTCCATGCCATGAAGAGCATGAGCAATGAAGTGTGTTTTATAGAAGTCATAGTGGTGGAGTTAACAATACACTGAAAGATTCTTTTCTTGCAGTCAAACCCTGCAATACTACCAACACTTGGGAATCTCCTTTGAACATTTCACTCCAGTGAATTCCAGTTCATTCCAGTTCAGAGAAGCACATAAGCTACATTATGATCTTATTTCTTCTTTTAAAGAGTGGAGCACAATGCTGCTACCAAGCAGATGGAGAATTTTTATGACCTACTGGCTGCAAATCTCAAGAATTAAATCCATTTGCTGTTCTTCTATTTAAAATATGCATGCTAACAAAGCAACAGAAATTAGCATTCTGTGGTCTCTTAAATCATCCCTCTCTGCTCAAAATGTGAAAATAACCCACCACACATTATATCACCAGTAGTCTCACTTTTTTTGGCTCTGTGATGACGACAAGGATCACGACTGTGCAAAGCTCAATGATTATTGTCTACATTATTACTTCTGACTGTTCAGAGTGTCTGGACCATGCAAGGCAGATAGAAAACTTCTATGACCACTTTCCAAATGCTTACAAATTAATCGATGGCAATTAAGTAACAGCTGAGTAGCATCAAAAACCTATGCAATTCACATGCAGTGAATGTGAAGTTTTGCTTCTTCACAATCAAAGCTTTGAAGTCATGATCCACAAGCAACTACTACGTTAAACATGCAGAAATGCCAACCTGAGAATGCTCAGAGTAGTTGCAAAGATACACACACAATGAAAAATTATGTGTAGTACTTTATGATCATATGGTACAACTCCCTCCTAATCTTGCTGTCATTCTAGTCTTCAAGAAGTGACTTGCACTATGGAACTGTGGTATAGAAGTTATGTTGCCTTCCAATGTGATATAAAATTATGTTCTAATTTTCCTTTCCATCATTTCCCCAATTATTTCTCCTACTTGGCTCCCAGAGTGAACTGTTATGTTGTTAACTAACATAAATAATTACACTCAGCATCCACAATTTCCAAATGGGAACATTCACAATATGTGCAATACTTCTCAATTGGACTCATATACAAAACTGATGAATCAGCTCAGAATCTTCATTATCAAAAAGTGATGCATTCACTTTTCTGGTAATTTTATTTCCTAAGCATTGAAGAAACCAAAATAGACATTTTCTTGAACCTAGTTTTTACCTCTAAGCTCATTAGATTCAAGAAGCCATCAAGTATGTATGGAACTATTTATCTAAAATTATAAAGCCATATAAGAAAAGAATACTCTGCCCTGTTCTGATGCCCACTTGACTAGTTTTTCCTTTCACAAGTTAGTGCTAAGCTTTTAAAAACTAAATACTCTTACAGAAAAGCTATCACAGAACCTTTAACTTGTAAGTAATGTAAGCCACAAGTTAAAAATAATGTAAGAAACAAATCTACCTCTAATGTCTACATGGGGGGGGGGGGGGAAAT
>NDXB01019740.1:42726-106490 GCA_002631895.1 Agapornis roseicollis | reverse complement strand
TTATATGGGAAGGGGGGGGGGGGGGGGAAATGTGGAAATAAGACTCAAGTGCATCTAAAGGTTAAAAAGTAGATAGCAATAATCACCCTCCTGGTTTTGGTTTTTTTTTCCAGACTTGTTTCTTGTAAAAACACTGACTTTGTTGCTGTTTAAACTGTCAATCTTACCTGTTATCTGGCTCATTGCTTTTTACGCATATGAGAGTGGCAGTTACGCCCTAATTTGTTTCTTTGTTCTAAATTTACACCCTGTGAAAAGTCTCCATAACCTGATATTTTTTAATCCAACCTTCTCCCAACAAAGTACGCAAAAGAACAATACATGTCTTTCTCTCCTTACCTTGTTCTCCAATAACTACAGGCTGAGGCTGATGACAAAGTTTCTTAGTGCAAAAAGCTGCCCCGACCCTTCCTAAACCATTAAATGAACACCATACAAAACCTCTTATATCCTCCCAACACACCAGAACTACCTTACATTATAAGGATGATCCTGTTGAGTCCTGTAAGAGATTTTAACCAAATCTCACCAATGGTGAAGTTTCCTGGTATACAGCTATATAATCTGATTTTAAAAGCAGCTCTGTAAAACTGTTACATTACTGTCTGTAATACTGTTAGTTCTTCTATCTGTACATGTCTACAAAGAATGGCATAGAAAATAAGTAAAAATAAAAAAAGGAAAAAAAGAAATATGACGTTCTATGTACAATTGCCACACTAAAAGGTCTTTTTTCTAGTTTTGTCTTAAACACACAATGCCTGATTAGACTGGGGTATCCATTCCCACAAAATATCTGGAAAAATGAACTTAAATTCGTTCAGAAAGGGACTGAGCTAGCTACTGAAAGATAAAATTCACAATGTCTCAGATTTAATAATATCAATGCGTCTACACTGCAACAGAAACCTTCCTTCTCCCACTGCACAATGTATAAGTATAGTCTCACAGTTTTCTCCCAATGCAATTCTAATTCAGTACCCCAGCTAGATAAGCTTTCAACAATCCTGCGTCATCAGTTTATAAAACATTATTCATTACTTTAGCATATGCACTAAATAAAGCCCACACCATTACACACTCATGCATTCACATACATACTCCAAAAAGGAGCTGCGATTACCCTGATTAGCCCAGAAGGGAAGTTTAATATTTTGGATTTACAGTATTTATTCTTTTTATACTGCTTGTCATACTGTACTCCCATTTCAAAAGATCCTGAAGTGCTTCATAGCCTAGACAAACTACTCTATTACTGGAACATACCAGATTCACAATAAAACTCAGCAACACCACTATTTTTCTCATTTCATGACCCTTCAATGTACTTCAACAAACACATACATTTAGAAAAAAGAAAACCATGGTGCTTTTTGAATTAGTTATAAAAATGACAGATTTCAATTAAAAAAGGAAACCAAACAAACCCAAACTTACCTTTGGACTTCTCTCTCACCCAATCAAGTTAAAGAAGCTCAGGCTGTGAAGCCTGTCACCAGCTCACTCCAGGTAAGCTAAATGCTTCTCTAGGCAAGCCTGGCTCCAGCCATCACCCTCTACAAGCTGTCTCAAAGACTCCTCTCCATCCCTGTGTCTGTTCAGAAATCTTTATTAAATACATGAGGTAAGCACACACTAGACCATGCGAAAAAACACCCTGCAGAAGCCACACAGAGCAGCAGGTGGTAGAGAACCAGAGCTACAAAGGGTACCCACAGCACTGCACCACGTGGAGATCCATTTACAATATCATGTTTTGGTATGTGACTTGTCAATTGCTCCCAAAGAAAAGCATCAAGGGTCACAACTGAAAGAAGACAAAATTCATACACACTGAAAAGTCCACAGCACGCAAACATGGGAATAGCTGTAGGGGAATCTACAGGGGAATCATTCTAACCCCTTAGTTTTGTCTCCAACAATGATTAATGTCAGATGCTTAGGGAAGAGTTTAAAACAGGACAAGCATGTGGCAATGTCGCCACAGAACAGTCTCCCTGATTCTAGTTTGTGGCTTCAACTGGAGGCAAGATCTTTGTATTTAATCCTTAACAGATTTGTCTTCCCATGAGTTTGTCCAACTAGTTTGGGACCCATGCAATCTTTCAGCATCCATATCATCCTGTGGGAAGGAGCTCTGCAGCTCATATGATGGGATGAATAAAACTCCTTAATGTTGAATCAACCTGCTAATTTCACTTGATGTCTCCTAGCTCCATTCATCATTAAGTCATTCTGGTTACTTATTCCTATCTATTTGTGATTCATGGGTTCCTTTCATGTCCTCTCCATAGCAGTTTCTTCTTGAAGCTGAAGGCTTCTCCATAGAATTTTTCCCATGTAGAAAACATGCCATGTAACTGATGACTCTTCCCAACTTGCTCTGAAACTTTCCTAGTTTCACTGCATTTTGTTTATGTGAATGAGAAGACCAAAACTACTATCCAAAAGTACAGATGATGAGCAAAATTTGTGGTTTGAACTGCAATGTTTTTAGCAGCTTTTCAGAATATTTAAGCCCCAACACAAGCCTCAACCTTTCTCATTCATGACTACTTTACATCAGGATGAAACTGCTCTGCACATCATGTCTGCCTTTGCAAGCAGACAGTTCCAGTCTGCTTTTCTCACTTAGCTTCAATGGCCCCTTTTCCCTGCACAGGATTGTGTCAAGGTGCCTGCAGAGCATCAACAAGTCCTCTCAGAAGCATCAAACTTCCCAGTAGTGCCACCATGATTCATACTAAGGGATTAAGTTTCTAAGAAGTTTCTAAGTAAGTTTCTTCCACTGGTGGAACAATGAGAAAAATACACACAGAGAAATAAGAGTTGTGTTGTGCAGAACACCTGATACAAGGAGCTGCCATAGCCACCACTTCTAAGGAGCTGCAACTCTACATGAGAGTATTTAGTGGAACGGAACTAAGTAGTTATATTAGGTAAGAGAAAACTGGTGAACTGAGACTGATCAATGACCAGGTGAAGGTGAATGGGGACAAGTGAGTGAAACAGTGACCATGCTGAGAAGACAAGAGTGGGAGGAGAATGACAAGGACTGAGTCAAAAAGTATGTCACCATGCTGGGACTGAGCAGTGAATCAACAGCAAGGTGTAACAGCTTCTTTGCATATCCAGGAGGTGGGAATAGCAAAGCTGGGCTGAAGTTGTGAATAGTGTGAGTTATCATATGAAGCAACACTTTATGTTCCAGCATGTTTCCAGAGAGACCAAGGACAGGCTGCTGCCCTGGTGTGAAGGCAAGGAATACACTAAACAAGGAAAAAGAAAACCCAATGATCTTAAAACCCGTCTCCCATGGGAGCAGGGTTGTATGCAGCTGGCATATACACAAGTACACAGAACAGGAAAAATCCTCTTTAAGATGTTATAGTTATAGAATTACAGCCCATCGCTACAAACCATCTCCACAGAAAGGGTTAATCAGTTACCACTGTTATTAGTCTGGAATGTGTCCCAATAACAAAAGAACTGTAAATCTGAACTGTCATCTACAGATGATTCAGACATTTGCACAGAAGCTGTTTATCACAGCGCAAGACCAACAGAAGATGACACAGACCCTGTCAAACTGGATATAAGGCATTAGGATTTTACCCCACCCCAGTCCCATCTCATTGTCCCCAAGAAAGCCAACCCCCCCCACCCAACAGAAGTTTCCACCTCCAAATTTCTAAAGTCTTACTATAAACATACTCAGTTTATTCCATTTGTTCTGCCCTCTTCTACTCCTCTCTTATCTATCCAACACACTTGCACATTGCAACGGGAGCCAGGAGCAAACGTCCTGTTCCCCATAGCATACCACCAAACTGCATTCTTTCCAAACAAAATATACAGCACATGACTTAGAAAAACCCACAAACAAAACAAAACCCCCACATGGCTGCCTTCTTCCATACGATAAAAACAAGCACAGATATATGAGAGCCTAATCCATTGCAAAAAGGAAGAAACATACTGGAAAAACCTTGGGAGTTTTAATAACCCCAAGGTTAGTATAGACTAGTTTTTAAACTTTGTTTTTCTTGTGTTTTCTAAGATATTCTAAATTTATTTCCACATCTTCACAATTGAGTATATTCTACAGAGAGACAGTATACACTAACCCCTTACCACAAAAGGGACAGCTCTGTTTCACTGAAAAGTGACAAGAAACTCATAAGAAGATGAAGCCTAAGTACAGGAATATTTGGATGATTTTGATACAACTCATGCTTTACTTGTTCTATCAGGAATTGGATTACCTTGGACATTCAAAGAACTTACTTTCACTTAATAGTCATTCAATAAGCACCATTACACATGCATTTTTTTCAAGGTGGCTCTGTGTATTATCTTTCCTATATTGCTGCCACAAACCCACAGACCAGTAAAGTTCACTTACGAAAAGATGCAACCTGCAACTGCACTAGGTACCTTAAAAGGACCAGGTCTTCTTCACCACTGGATGCAACAAACTTGCCTGGTAGCAGAAGAGCATTTGACTTTCCTTGATATATTGACGCCTCCACCTGATGCAATGAACTGGCATGATGGGTGACAGAACCAGGCACTAGAAGATCATATAATTATTAAAACCAAGTAACAAACCACAAGAAAGATTTAATCAAAGGCTTTTAAAGAATTCAAGCCATTAGACAATCTACCCTGTTCATGTCTCCTTCCAGAAGCATCCTATTTAGAAAGCACATTTATGAGAACAAGAAATGGTTAAGATCATAGTACTGCACTAATACTTCTCTTCCACCATTTCTTTGAAAAAGGATTTCAAACAAATTCAAATCAAACTTTTGTCCAATTTGGCCTGAGGAGTCCTGAAACAGTTTGGAAGACTAAGTCAGACAAATCAAAACCCAGCAGCTTTTTCACCATTCTTCTGGCTCTTTGCAGAGCACAAAACGATTCTGGCCTGTATTAGGAATAGTGTGGCCAGCAGAAACAAGGAGGTTATTCTTCCCCTGTACTCGGCGCTGGTGAGGCTGCACCTTGAGTACTGTGTCCAGTTCTGGACAGTTTAAGTTTAAGAAGGATGTGGAAATGATTGAGCGTGTCCAAAGGAGGGCAACGAGGCTGGTGAGGGGCTTGGAGCACAAGCCCTGTGAGGAGAGATTGAGAGAACTGGAGTTGTTTAGCCTGGAGAAAAGGAGACTCAGAGGTGACCTTATCACTCTCTACAACTTCTTGACAGGAGGTTGTAGACAGGTGGAGGTTGGTCTCTTTCACCAGGCAGCAACAGACAGAATGAGAGGACACAGTCTCAAACTGCGCCAAGGAAGGTACAGGTTGGATATTAGGAAGAAGTTTTTCACAGAAAGAATAATAAAATATTGGAACAGTCTGCCCAGAGAGGTGGTGGAGTCACCATCCCTGGATGTGTTTAAAAAGAGACTGGATATAGAACTTGGTGACATGGTTTAGTGGAGGTGTAGGGCATGGGTTGGACTTGATGATCTTAGAGGTCCCTTCCAACCTAGTGATTCTGTGATTAGCAAATTATTGATAATGGCAAGCAATAGAGCACCTCATCAGGTGAGGGGAAGCAAGTATGACAAAAGCCTTCAACTTCCTACTAATGTTCTTTACTCCTCTGGCTTTATCCCTTCTCTCCCTTCAGAGAAGGTCACTGTACTCCCAGCATTGCATGTTCTACTCTTTCCTGTATCTTCTTCTGCTATAGCACCAGGCAAGCCACCAGCAGGAGACAGATGAGATCCTCTTTCACTGCTTCACTTCTTGAGATGGAGATCAAGGCCCTGACAAAGCAAACATATACCACCTTGCTTCTCCCTAGTACACCTGAAGACCCTCTGCAGTGCTATGAAGATTGCCACGGTACCAAGAGATGCCAGACCTGAGGAAACACAGGAGTCTCCTGCAGCATGCAGACACAGGGAAACTAACACAGGCCCTTTGAATCTTGTTTGAAACACCAGACAAAAGAAGAGAAGAGATGGGGGAAGACAGCAAAGAGGGGGGTATTTGATATGTGGATGCCGAGATAGCAATGCTGCCAGCTGCACTTAAAGTTGTTGCTCTCCAGAGCTGTACAAGAATGAATACAGGGCTCAGCTGAAGCCTTAAGTTAAACAAAGCAGAGGGGCTGGATTAGCATGCACAAACAGCCCAGTGCTTCAAACATAAAAATACAGTCTGGGAATGACAGCACAAGGCAGCAAGGTCTACAGGCTGTTTATGTCACTGTAATAGTTCCTGTAATCCATCAGATTTTGTACACCCAGAATGTGGTACACAGGAGTTTCTGCTCTACTTAGTTAATAACGCATCCAGGAATTTCACTAGATAAGCAGACAGAAGTACAGCTACCTCAGGGACACTCTGATCACCTACAAAAGCATGCACACACACATACATAGATGCAAGCACCGTAAGTATGAAAACAGCCAATGAAACTTCCTTCAAAATGGCCACCATGGACTTTCAAGACTTCTACACCATCAAAAAGACACTTGAGTGTCAAAGCACTCATATGATTGACTGCATCATTCCTGAAAATGAGTCAGTTCAGCTACACTGAGATTTAAATTCTCATCTCTCAGAATTACAAAGAAAAGTTTTCTCCAAGGTACTCTCAACCATCAAAGCAAAAGGAACATCTGTGCCAGTTAGGTATTAACTGAATTAGGATCTTCAATCCCAATTTAAAATTAATGGGGTCATTGTTTAACTGGAGGCTTACAAGAAGCTACTTATAATGCAGATAGCCACAGCTCATCCAGAAACATGCTGTTTCCTATTCCAATAATCTGAGCAGATCATGGGAACAAAGTTGAGAGGGAAACTATTATCTGTGACTTAGGAAAAAGCTTCAAAGCTCCATTTCTGGATCAGAAGATACAGGGACATCCCTGCAGAGGGGATGCAGCAGAAAGCAGCTGGTGTACAAGTTCAGTTTTGTTTAGAAGTTCAGGTATAAATCATTCCACCTTGCTGATATGCACACAAAAGGCATCTGTTTCTGTACCACTACTGACCTGCACTATTTTGATTAATAAGTTTCACCTCAAAAGCCCACCTGAAGAGTCCTGCTAGAAGAGACCAATTCTACCCAGAAAAGTAAGATTCTAGTTTTTGGGAGACAGGAAGGAAAGAGTCAGGGAAGGAAGAAGGAGGCTGCCCAGACTGGTTATGCTGTCTGCATCCTTAACAGCACCTCCAAGATCCAACTGGATAAAGCCCTAAGCAACCTTGTCTGACCTCACACCTGAGCTTGCTTTCTGCAGGTTGAGCTGGAGACATTTTTAAGTCCTTTTCAACCTGAATTACTCCATGAAGTACATATTTGGAGTAACAGTAAGCTTGTGGGGGTTCTTGTATATATTCTAATAAGCTTTCTTTGGTAATGGACTGAAAAAAATAAGTGCTTGCAATAACATGATCATCACCCTTTATCAGTGTTAAGTCATCAGTCTGACAGGATGATACAAATTCCATTTGCCATAATAATGATTTCCTACCTTAAGATAACCTCTTTTAAATTCTGTTACACAATAATAGTTCCAAACTCAATTCTAATTACTGAGCCAGTGATAGTCATCATTACCATTATAATGGATCAGGAGAGCAAGGACATAAAAGCAGGCCCGGAAAATATTGGCCTACTCATCTTTTAAGTGACCTCTTCAGAATTTCATTATGTTGAATCCCCTTCAATGTAATGCCACAGAAGGGAAGAGCTTGTTTTTTTCAAAAAGCAAAGGTAAAACAGTATTAAATCCCTAAACTAAGCAACTAAGTGAACTTCATTTAGACAAATAAGAAGGCCTCAAGTAAAAGACATACATGTACCTATATTCAATGTGCAGGAAGGACTTCTCAAATGTGTTCTTCACTCAGGGAAAATCCCCAAATTAACCTTTATGCACAACATTACACAGATTTTTCGCACAAGACTCAACATCACATCAGAATGCCTGCTGTCAGGGCACACAGACTGAAGCACAATGAAGCTGAGAACACAGCAGTGATCCTTTTCACACTTTAGAAACACATAAAATAGACAACTGAAAAAGAGAATTGCCCTATCACCATTCAGCAAAATTCTTTGGGGATACTGGTATTCTCTATGTATTTAAATTAAACAAACTCTTAACCATGCTGGGGTTTTTGATGAACTTTCAGCCAAATTAGAAGATCAGCAGATAAGCTTAGTAATGTGCTCTGTAATAAAGAGGGTCTGCTATAACCAGTTAAGCTTTATTAATGCTGCAAGTACAGAAGACTAATTCCTACACAGTCAGGAATAAATGTTACTTGCCTTGCCTATAAGGGAGACCTATCTGGCTACCCACTAGCAACTGGTAAATAGATTTAACACACAGAAAAAAAAAAGACCATACTCTGTAAGATACCAAAATGATACACTCCATAAAACCACTGGCCCACTATAAGGACTAAGTTAGTCCCTTAAGTCTCATAAGAAGGGATGAGTACGATGAGATGATGCCACACTTAGTGTACAGGGCCAGAGAAAGTAACCAGTTTAGGAGGTACTATGGCAGAAGACATGAACTGACCTAACAAGAACACTAGATTTCATTTAATCCCTAGCATTAAAATATATGAAAGTTGAAAATAATTCAGAGATCAAAAATTCTTATGAAATATGGAACTTCAAGCTCATGAGACAAAATCTCTGCACAAGTGTGGCAAAAAGCAGTCATTTCCAATGCATAAAAATGTTAGGTCAGTTCTGAGGTGATTACGTAGTGCTCTTCTGGAAAAGAAATATGTGAAAAAGATAACATTAATGCCTCCAAGAAAAAGGTCAAGTAGGCATCCACCACAGGCAACTGAAAGCACAGGAACTCGCAGAATAAAACCATCTGGGATCACGCCTTCACAGATCTTTGTCCCACACTATCTTAAGCAAAAATGTTACCACTTTCAGGTCAAAGGAAAGTTAACAATTAAAAAATAACTCTCCCATCCCCTTAAGATATACAAAGGGAAGCAAAGCATGGCCGTGTCATATCTACATGTTTTCTTCAAGACTTCTGAACTTAACAGAACCCAAAAATTAGCTAACAGCTGCTCGCCACAAGGCCAGCTTCAACCTGCCTTCCTCATTGTCCTCTGTCAAGCAGCTTTACATGTCAGAAGTGGCTAGCTACTAGGAAAGACACAGCACAGGGACTTGGAACATAAAGTGAAACAGGACTCTACAGATAAGCAAGAGTTTTATCTTCATATGAAAACAATACACAGAGTGCTTCTACGTAGTTAATTATAACTGAATAGAAGTAAATTTCAAGATAGATCTATTGGTATATACGGGGGAAAAAAGTCATAAAGTTATTCATCTTTTGACATTTCCCATTAGAAACCTAGTCCACTCCTACCACGGGTAAACAGTACCACAAAGAAATTTTGGCAGCAATCCTAAACCTCCAGAACCTCTCGGTATTTGGCATATTTTGAAGTGGGGTAAAATAAACTTCATGGTCTTTTGATTACCCACACACTCCATTAGGTTCCAGAGATTCAGTAAATACCACAAAAATGATGATATATCAACATTTGGCTTTTTTTCCTTCGCCCACCATGAACTAGGCCACAAAGTTAACAGGCCTTTTTAAAGAATACTTATACAGCAAATGACCTCCTAGAGTGAACACTGCTTTTCTATTCTCTCTTGGAAAGTTCTCCAACAGCCTGGCTCTCCAATTTTTTTTTTTTTTTTTGGTAGGAAACCAGCATATCCCAAGAAAAGCAAAACAAAGACTACAACAAGCACAGTGATCACTGGGGATTTACCCCCCTGCATATGCCAGATTCTCAGAAGAAAGTTTGCTGGTGAGGCTGACCACCCACAAAAATTCCCACAGCATGGCACTCCAACTGGGAAGAGAGAAAGGGAAATCTGCATAGGCATCCTCAGATTCCCAGTGTACCCACATCTTTTGTAGTATCACAACTTCTGGTTAGGGTTAAAATCTTTCGATTACAGTACGGTTGCTTCTGAAAAACTCCTCACTTGAGCACCACCTTCTAATATGAACGTGTCTCATAACATTTATCCAACCCTTCATCTATATCAGGGTAAGTCATGCTGGTTTAACAAAAGCAGAACAAACTTTACTGCTTGCATAAATCCCAGTTCTGTTTTGCCAGGTTTATGCAGACTTCCTTATGTGATCTCCTCTGATACTGCTGCCCTGCACTTGTGCTATTTAAAATCACATCTTCATGAACCTGAAAAATACTTGACTAACCCTTGCTGAACTCTGAGCTGCAGAGGCTGAACTGCTACTGACACATGTGGGCAAGCCGAAAAGCTTGGTCACACGTGCCACCCCCCACAGCAGCTGGCATGCTGCCACGCTCTATGGCCAGACCATCCTACTCCATCCACACTCTCTTGATCTTAATAGAGAGCCTACACCTAGATTTAAATGCGGTTTAGCGACTCTTCAATGCACTTCGGTAGCAGCCCTCCGCCTGCCCATCTCTGCCGCTGGCAGGGGCCCGACCCGTTTCCCTCCCTCGCCCGCAGGCGGTGGCACACCTCCAGCCTGCGTGCCGGGGCAAAGCCACCGCCCCAAGGCCCCGCCCGCGGGAGGCGGTGGCCGCACCGGCAGGCGGGGACGCGCCCGGGGCCGAGACCCGGGAGGCTCTGCCCAGGCCTGCGGCGCCCTCTGTCGGGCCTCTACCGGCAGCGCCGCCCGACAGAGCGGGCTGGCGGCGTCCCGGTCCGCACGCAGGCAGGCGGCTGTGCGAGTCCTCACCGGCGCCACGGCTGCCCAGCCCATGGCCCCGGCTTCCTCCCGGCCCTCAGCCACCGCCTCGTCCAGCTCGTTCCCGCTGCCCCAAGACCTCTCGCTGGGCTCCTCTGAGAAAGACACTGGCCCTCCTCGGCTTCCCCCAGGCCAGGCAAACCTAGTCCCTCCACCCTGCCCACGGGTGCTAGCCCCAGCCGGCTGGGTAGCCCAGCTGTGAGCCTCTGCCTCGCATAATGGGGAGCATGGCAGGCACTGGAGGATGCAGCTAGCCTCCAGCGACAGAGGTTAAATGTCACTGTGCCTAGCATACTGTCAAGTCTGGGGTCTTTTAATACAAGTCATTTCACTGTTCAATACTAAATAAAGATAAAAACTTCTGCTACTTCTTTTATGGCTGACACAGCATGCCTTCTTTATAAATAAAATTATATTTTCTCCATATATGTAACATATGTAATAACAATAAAATGCTACTAAATCTTAGTTGACAAGATTCTTGTGTACAGAATTGCTTCTGTAAAGTTAAGCTAAGCAAAATCCTCACTTTCCTCCAAATTAAATGCAATCAAATATTAATATTCTCCATAATTATAGTAGAAACTATTTTTTGTTTGTTTTCTTGAAAGAGTTTCTTACCTTACAAAGCACATCATTCCCATCATTCTCCTCTTTGACAGGCAAAGAATTAAGATTTGTGCAGGAGTCTGAGTCTGATATCTCCAGTGAGCTATTGTCTCTTTCTGATCCATCATACCTACTGGTGGAATCACTATCCTGCTCCCAGTCAATGAACTCCAAGTCATCTGAAATACAATATTTGTATAAAGAGTTTTTCTTAATCACCATGTTATTCATAACTACGGGGTCAGAGTAACACTACACTTATCCCAAACTTGAGAAAACAAATGCAATGTTACTTATTTTTTTTTTTCACATTTTCAACTGATCTTTAACTATTTTGTAATCCTGTCTCTCATAAAATCTAAACTGTAGAAGCAGAAAATCTTCTGTGAAAAAGATACAAAAATGGCATACAAATAAGATTTCAAAGCACTACTGGCAAAGAGGCAGTATATTTAACTGCTGAGGTAGGAAGGGGATCTTTAGTTTAGTAGTTATTAGTTTTCCTAGGGTTAAGTGCTTTGTTTTGGGTTTGTTTGTTGGTTTGTTTGTTTTTTGCCCAATTGCATTTGATTTACCAGTGCACCTGTTCAGAAATTAACTGCTCTAAGCAAACATCTCAGACAGTGATCTGGGATAGCTGAAAACTTAGTGTAATTTAACATCTGCTCTTAGTGGTAACCCCCCTACAGAAATGAAAAAGCTAGTTGAAATGGTCACTTCCTAAAATACCACAGCTAAATACACACATCAGCAAATTAAGCCTCTAAGCACATCAGAGAGAGGGTTGTTTAGGATAATTCAACAGAAACAGGCACAAGAAAAGACATGGTATTTTCAAATAGCCTCATACCTCTGAGGAGCTCCTGAAGGCAGTGGAAGCCTGAGCTGCTGTAGCAGCCTCTCCACCCTTCAGGTCCAAGTGCCACAAGGTACTGAGAGGAAGAATGTATTTTGTATAAGTGAGCATGTTTGCAGGAGAACAGATGAAAGCTTTTTTGGGTTTGCTTTTTTTTCTTCTGTAAATGGAGAAGGAGGCACCTGCAGAACGCTCCACACATCTGTACAGACCTATGGAAGTGTGGCAGTACCTTCTGGACTTGGCAGTGCTACTATAGTCTAAGTCACTAGTTTCTTCATGGAACTTCCAAACTCTGAAGTCATCCCAAGAAATAAACAGCTCTGGTGTTACCTGCTTTTCCCACACACATGAATGCATTTCTGTCTCTAACTACGAGGAAGCTTTATCAGAAATTTTAAACACAGACATGGGTGACCAGGCAGAACACAGAGGTCTCTGCAGAAGCTGTGTCACAAGCTGCGTGTAACTTGTGGCAGGACTATGAACTCCTTAATAAATTACCAGGCAATCAGTTTTATCTTGTCACGCTCAAGTACTAGCATTGTCTCTGCAGGTGAACTTCATGTGAAAGGGGCATGCCACTTCTAAAAAGGCTTTCTCAGATACTGTTGCCATACTTACAACTGTACCTACACATGCACACACACAGAGATACATGTGTACAATACTGTAAACATGTACATAGTGTATAAGATGGTTACTTGGAAAAGCATGGAAATTACAGTTCATTTACTCCCCACTGCTTTCAATATATTCTGGGTTTTAGAAGAAAAACAGGAAATTATTTTATTTCCCCAGTACCTTCAAGCAGATACATAATGCATCAGGTCTACAGAAAGAAACAAGTTTTGCTATTTTACAAGAGTAAAACCACATCTGTGTGATGGAGAGTATTAAAGATTAAAATCTGAAGGATATACTTGCAGGAGACAAGCCCAACAGAATGATATTAATGGCAGGTTAGAAATATGCCTGGTGAGCACTAGATTGCTGTCCAGAAAATTGTAGTCCTTCCATTTCCAAAAGAAGGAAAGAAAAATTACTAGAAATTACATAAGATGACCAATAGACAGGTTGTATCAATGACAAAAATATGAATGAAAAGGGGAAGATTAAGAATTTTTGTTTTAAACCTAGGGAACATGTTTACCTGAAGTCTCAACACATCAAACAAGAAGTCATTCAGTCAATTCATTTGCTCAGCTCACAGTGATGTTTGAACACTTTGCCAGACTTCCAGGATGTAAAGTCAGATTGTAATACTTTAGATCTAGCTTAAATATTACAAAGCTAACCTGATTTATTTTTCACACTGAAAATACCTCCTTGGAGTTCTAATGGAAATTATACATTATCCTAACTAATGCTTAAATAACAGCACACAAAGATTTTTTCAGTCTCCAGCTGCATTTTTTAATCAGTTTCTGTCCCTGCTGTCACCCCATGATCCATGAATTAGAATGGAAGTCCCAAGAATAAAATTCATGGTCTGCACAGCAAAGCACATTTGCAAAGCAGGTTGTAGCATAGTATCTGTACCACAGCACAGAGACAGAAATAGTACAAATAAACTGTAATATACTGAAATGAACTGACATGCTTTATTCCATGCTGTCTAATCTGCCCAACTATGCTCTTTTATTCCAAGGTCCAAAAGTTTTTTGTACATAATTTATACTAAGAGCTTATTCTATGCTCAAAATTGATGGAAAAAACCTCCAACTGATTTAACCAAATTAGGATTAGATCATGTTTTGTCAGAATGACCTCAGAGTCATTTCATTTCAGCACATGACAGATCTGCTTGCATTTGAACTTACCTTCACTGCTTCTGTCCTCATGACTGCTAGGCAAATCCTCTATTTCAGAAGCATGGATTTTTTTGGTCTGCAACCTTGGAACCAACGTTTTATTTTCATCATCTGAAAAATCACTGCCACTAGAGGTCCATGTTATGCCCTCAGCTTCCTTAGAGCTTTCAGCAGCAGCAGATGCTTTTGAAAAGAAATGCAAACCGTTAGATTGTTGAAGAAATGTCATTTTGTTAGATTTAAAATTCTTAAATTATACTGGTTTTGGACTGGAAAATCTGTCATCAGGCAGACAGCAATACTGGAGCATTAACTCACACATACTTTTTACACATGTATGTATTATTTTTATTTTGGTTCTCCATAATAAATGCTCACACTTCATTTTATACAATGAGGCTATCGCTTTGTCCTTCACCACAGTGAAGACATACAGTGTCTGACAGTCTTCTACAAACAGTCCTAATGCTCCCATATGTGTCCTTTTAAAATGGTAAGTGGATTAAATAAAAGACTGTCCTTAGAACTCTGAGTTTGGGATTTCTCCTACTTTGTACAAAAAACAACACAAGACTAAAAGTAGTCCATCAGCAGAGACTGCTCTTTGATTTTGTCCTGAGAGAAAAAAAAAAATTAATCTTCTCAGGAGTAACAAATAAGAGTTGCATTTTGGAGACATTTGAATTCAAAATATCTTTATTATTTTAAATAGCAAGGACAAAAGGATTTATGCATGGACCACACATATTTAACAATCATAGGAAGGCAGAACTTTGCACTTTCTATCAGTCCTAAACCTTTTCAGGTAAATGGAAAATTAGACGATTATTGAAGACTTGAATTAGGCAGGAGGGCCCAGAAGAGAGAAACACAACCACAACTTCTGCAACACACAAAGATTCTTTTCAAAAATCTGAAGTACAATTTTGAACCCCAAAAGGTGACCAAGGTCACCTACTTAACTCCAACAGAAGCAGCAGAGGTGCTGGAGCAAGCAGAAATAAGGATGACGATGCCAGTGCTCCCTCTTTCTTTCTTCTCCTCAAAAAGGGAAAAACTGGAGGGAATTAATAAGTCCTTCTCCTCTTTATTATGCCTAGAGTTCTTTTTCTTTTTTTTTAACCACAATATTAACAGACTTGGGTGCATATAGAAGACAATGAAAGCAGGGGGTTGGCAAGATTCTGATTTTTCTGTCTGTTGTTGCTCCTACTTAAAAAGTATTTGTTTATCTGTCATGACTGCTTGTCTATCTCTAGCAGAAGAAAGAATAATTTCACCCACTGACTAGACAGGTAAGGGTTGTTTTTCATTCTCCTCTTAAAAATGTGAAGAATTTAAATATCCTGTCCCTGCTAGAACATGCATTATATACAGCATTAACGTTGCTTCTTTCACTTGCTCAAGAGAAATAGCTGAACTGCCTGCGGCTTTGTAGGATATACTTCTGGCACTCCAGGTGAATAGAGTAGCCCAATCACAATAGCATCACAACTGTGTCTCTTACCAAAATTAGCTTCCGATTATAATAACAAAGAAGAACGCAAACAGTATTTTGAGCCAACTTCTAACTTGATAAAGGGCTAAACAGCACTAACATGAAGTAACATACCTGCTGCACATTCAGCAGATGTTAGCAGTGCTCCAAGATGCTTCTTAACCCTGGATTTCTTATCAGTAGGTCTCAGGGACTATATTAAAAAGAGACAGATTTAGTCACCAAGACATTAAAGACAATTTTAACATGTAGCAACATACTCAAAACTGTTGCTATTCACCCACCACTTAGTAGCACAATTTCAAGTGAGTTTTTCTATCTTCTACTAGACTGCGATATAACAAATGAAGTAATAATGCATGAGATCAGTATCATAAAATCTGAATTTTCACTGTTTTGGAAAATACAAATTTCTCATGACTATGACAGGAATCACATCTGACCTTGTGAAGAACTAGAGCCAGTATTTTCAGCATTAAAATGTCAGAAGTGGGTAGGAAGAGCACACTTGATAAAGCATGTGCCCTGATCAAGGGTTACAGAGAGAAGCACTCACTGGCCCTGTCTCTGATTTTATTAAATCCCACAAGCAATACAATACTGACTGCTCAGCACCAGAAGAAGAAATAGGAAAGCACCTTGACTGAAGATGATTTTCAGCACAAAGCACTTCCTACTCAATGCTGGCTGAATGACCATCTCTGTTCATGACCAACGAGACCAATCACATACAAAATCTAAGTATAATTTGATATATGATCCAAAAGAGCATCTGCACCTAGATCTGCAGGGTCATCAAAAAGCAGGATTTTATACAGCTAATTTATTACTGGAAGCATACTCTTTAGAATGGCTGAGGAAACTGGGGTTGCTCAGTCTGGAGAAGGTTCAAGGGGGGACCTTATCACTCTCTATGACAACCTAAGAGGAGGATGGAGAGAGGAGGTGGCTGGTCTCTTCCAAACAACAAGTGATGGGACAAGAAGAAACAGCCTCAAGCTGCACCAGTGGAGGTTTAGATTGAATATTAAGGAAAATGCAGTCCCTGAAAGGGTGGTCAGGTATTGGAATAGGCTTCCCAGGGAAATGGTGGAATCACCATTCCTGTAAGTGTTCAAAAGCAAAACAGCATAGGTGAGGCCCTTAGTGACATGGTTTAGTGGTGGACTTGGCAGTACTGGGGGTAACAGTTGGACTTGATGATCTTAATAGTCTTTTCCAACTTAGTTGATTCTTATCTAGCAAAAAATCTTCAGATTAGAACTAGAGTCTTTGTTCTGTATTTTGTAGGAAATGCAGCACTCCATCCCAAAAATCAAATAACTTTCATATCCTTTAGCATATCGTTGAAATTTTCCAATTGCTAAGTGTTATCTAGCATATAAAAGGTTAACCTATGTTCAGAAAACTACAAGTTAAGACAATGCCCTCATATAGCCTTGGTTTCCATTTTTGTCTACTTTGACATTTGTAAAAATATGCTGTTCATTGGGAAATAAAAAAGGGCAACATCTTGTAATGCTGTCAAGCATGGAAATTGGTTTACTGTCAGTTTACATCTTGTTCTTACACCACTAAGCCAGCCTTTTACCTCCAGCACTGAAGTGCTCTGAAAACCATCCCCACACCTAAGCCACGCATTGGAAACTGAAGTAGCAGCCACGGATGTCCTGACATTTGACTTTTTCAGCTGTAGGGGTGTCTCATCTGGAAAAGATGTGCGTTCCACATTCCAAAATCGCTTCCGCTATGAGGGAAAAACAAACCCATTAAACCACTGTGTATACACAATTCTTTTCAAGTTAAATTTACTTATCTAGACTGCCCCTTAGTATTTTCTTAATACTTACAAACAAATTTCAATTTTTAATGAGCTGGGTGAAAAAAAGTCCTGAATAGTTGCAACTATTTTCACACAACACTGAATACTACCACCACCACCGTCATGGATTACTTTAATTTTTGGTAAGTATATTCCTTTCTGTTGCCTAAGTTACATTTGCAGCACCTGCCAACTGCCCAGTGAAGCTGAAAATATTACCCTAAACAGGAACAGCTCTGCAAAATACACTTTAACTAAATAATTCCTTGAAACTTGCATTTAAACTGATTTAATTCTGTTATGCAGGGGGTAAAATCAGATATCCCTATACAGCTCTCCATTAAAAATCAACCAACAAAAAAACCAACCCCGACCCAAAATCCAGACTCTTTCAGCTCTAAGAATAACATTTGTTTTCATAACCATTACCCAAAAAATAGTAGATTAAGTGTTGCCTACTCCTTATATGGGATGCCAGGTGTCATTTGGATTATTAGGTAAGTCATGGAACAGGATGCTGATTGGCATCAATGCTTATCTATATCATAGCATCATGCTATGCATCTCATGCAACAGATTTTAATGCTGAGAATAGCTTAGGATGAAAATTGCCTGTTGTCTCATTCAAAGTTATCCTTCAGATTCTACACCAGTTTCCACACATAAGTTGATCTTGAGAATGATAAACATCTTAGCCCACTACACTACTGAAATTTATGTTACAAAATGTTGACTATATTATCTGCCTGAATGTGTCTTTCTTCTTCTGTTATACTTTCAATCAAGTATACTTCTTACATGTATTTAAGAATTACTCCAAAGTTAAATTAATCAGCACATACATTTTCAGCCAGGCTGGTCAATCATGACTAACACACACTTTAAACTAAGAAAGATATGCAAAGAAAGAAAAAAAAAAAGTCTTTGGTGACTTTTGTCCATTTTGTAACTGACAATGCATATTTTTTCCTCTAGATCTTTTGAGTACTCATCAGAATGAAACAAGTACTTCCCAAAGGCATCTTACTTTGCCCTCCAGTCAGCCAGTCCTATTGTCACCATGTGTAAAGTCAAACAAATGGACTTTATAGTTTCCTCTGACAGTGAGTGACCTTGCCAAGATCCTCTTCTAAAATTGCTGTGAATGTTTACACCTCAAAGCAGCTACTACAAGAGGTCATTATCACCAAAGTCAAACTGTACCCATAACTACTCCCATAGACCTATGAATGAGACATAGTACAATCTTGAATCTGATATGGTAATAAATAAGGAATCAAAAGCACTTTAAATAAGGACATGATATCAAGTAAGGAAGCTACAGCTGTTGAAACAAGAAAGTTTAACCTTATTATACAAATATAATTCAAACCCTGCCTTCCTCCCAGTGAAGCTGCTGGTCCAAGCCTTGATCTCCAGAGACACGAACCTGTACATTGTGCTGTCCTCTTGGTAAGTACTGCTGTCTCTGAACAGAAGAAAGCATGGACAGGACAAATAATAACAACTGAAACACATCAAGGCCCATTTTTTGGTTTTGCAGCAACATGTCACAGCAAGGTCTCACTCCAGTTGGAGACATTCACTTTACCTTCATGTCCCCCAGAATGGACCACTTTCTGTTAGGGTCAGTTAACAGTACAGCCAGCCAGTGGTGCACCAAGGCTCACAACCATGCCATGGCTCTAGTTTAGGGTTTATTTGTGTCTTAACCTTGCACAGATAAGCAGGGCTTCCAGCACTAGCTGTTTTCATAGCCTCTAGAAGATTTTGCAAGATACATCTTGCAGACAAAAATTCACAGCACAAAATATGATTCACCTAAGCTTATTTCTTAAATGGCACACCAGTTTTAAAAAATCTGAGCCAAGAATAGCACTATGACTTGCATGTGGGTTTACAGTACACTGCTTTTGATGGTCAATTAAAAGCAAAATCAGTCACAAATAAGTGAAAGAGCCCAGAAATGCATGCACAAAGAGTTAGATGAAACAGGCTTAATAATCTATTTCTATTGTTACAAAGCCTAATAAACACAGAGCTAGAGAATTATTCTCTATCAAGTTTCTCATCCATGTTATTCTTTAAATCATGACACTCCCTCACCAACAGAATCCTTCCATTTCTCTCTGCTGTGCCATACTGATGGACCAGAGAAAGAGTGAGGGGACAAACAGCAGAACATAGAAGAGGTATGGCCAGTGGAGCACAACTGTTGAAATATGGGAAAGAATGCCATATGAGAATCAGCAAGACAAAAGCTACATACTAACTCCCTCTCCTTAAGAACGGTTAGAGTGCATACAGAAAGGGTATGCTTATAAAAGAGAGGATGAGAAGCCACCAGACTAATAAAGTTGAATAGCTGATCTTACACTTAGATGGTGTAGATGGTCACACTTGTATTTAGGTCATTAAGAGTGAAACAAGGCACTAGGATCTTAAACATCTGGAATACTCCTTTGGAAGCACTAGACAATCATGGCTGTGACAGGCAAGAAAGAGTTTTAAGAGTTGATGACTGTTAATGACAGAAGAGAAGTTACTCATTAGCACTTCATTAGCCTGGATAAGGGCAGGGCTGCTCAGATTTTCAGAGCAGCACTACAGTCATGTCTCAGTGCAGGTGGTCTCATTGCAAACCAAAAACAACTGGAGACCCCTCTTTCCCTTCTTCCCAAGCACTTAGCACTTGCCAGACTCTGCAGACACAATGACAAAGAACCAAACCAGCAGAAAACTTCTTTGGGAAGAACCACTAGTTGTCTATAGCTGGCACAGCAGTGGAAGAAAAGATAGAAGGACCAGTGGGACCACTCCAGCAGCTGCTTGACACCATGACAGCTTAATTACAAGCTCAAGAACCGTTGGATTGCTGACAGCTCTGGTTAATTACCTCTTTTTCTCACCATGATAGAGGAAAATCTGAGAGTTTCCGCTAACACCACACAGAAATTTAGAGTCACTGTAGTCACAGAAATCTTGTGTAATTTAGTAATGTTATGCATAAAGGGTCTAGAGACAAGAAAAGAAATATCATCAAATCAGCCTTAAAAGCACTACAGCATGTGGACCTGGCATACCTCACAAAATCAAGATTTATTACAAAACTAGTCAAGCAAAGAATCTTCTGAATTGCACAGAGCATCTGAAGATAACATACGATCTCTGAAATCTCTGGTCACAAAAGCATTGCATTTTGTCTGTGGAGCAGTTCCTTACAAAGGAGTGAGAAAAAAATTAAATTACTCCTGCTGGTATCAGTGGAACTGGGATCAAGCCCTCCACATAAAAAGCACCACAAGCAATCTTTCCCCCATTACTCCTTTAGTTATTTCCAGTGAGATAAAGGTAAGTCAGCCTACATGGGTATACACGTAAGGAAAAGTGAAACACGCTGAAAATTCAATTAATGAGCATAATGATTATGCAACAGACTACTAAATGTATGGGGTTTTAAATAGGTGGTCCTACCTAAAACATCTCCACTCAATCAGTCCTCATGCCAAGTATGTGTTACCTCATGCCAAATATGTGTTACCTGGAAGTACCCTATAGTGACTGGGACTGTCTGTTCAAAACTACTTACAATAGAGCCCTTTTCACCCCAGGCAATCACTTTCTTGGGGCTACTCCAAAAATCATGGAATGAACCCCCAGGAAAACATGACCTACACAAGCTTAGTTAAACAAGAATATAAATTAATATATTCTTACATTGCAGAAAAAAAATAAACTACAAGAATCAATAGGAATACTACTGAAATATACTTTGTATTCATAAATGGTGCCAAACAATTAAAGATAAATTTCCACTCTATCAAAATGAGTTAAAACAGAATTATTTTAGAAAAACTTTCACAAGATTAAATTATTCAAAATATTTAGGATACAATATCAGCATCATACTGTTTTCCATGTATCAGGTTGGTTTGGGTTTTTACACTGTTTAAGTAGTAGTCAGCAAGTGGAAAGGACTGCTATCTTTTCACTTGACCTGTAGAGTTCTCATTGACAAAGTAATGAGGAACATTATCTGTGTCTGCAAAATAAAGTACTATTATGAGAAGATGTCATCACATTACAACAAACTGATTAAACCTTGGCAGCTGAAGTGGGTAGGTCAAGAACATAAAAATTTTTGAAAGAAAATACATACAGTGTCTGTATTGAAAAGTAATTTTAATATAGGTTATTTGAGGCTTAATATTGACATATTCTTCTATAAAAATTATTTTAAAACGTGGTTCTATTTAAAAAATGGTGTAGAATATTCAGAATTTTATCTATATACTAAATGGGAAACGAAATGCTTTACAGTCCAGATCTGTCATTTGGACTCTGTATTTATACAGCAAACAACCATGCTTGTCTTTCAGCAGCACCTCAATATTAGAATAATGACTGTAAATCAGAGACAGTATCCTAATGACCATCCTTCAGGCTCCATCAAACACAAACTACCATGATAAGGAGACTTCAAAAAAGCAGCACAGGGCCTTCTCCCTCTACTCCCACTTATGCCCAGAGAAGCTTAGCTGCTCAAAACAATATTAAACCTGACAATTTGACAAAGCTTCCCCTTACAGGTTTCCTTCCCCTGCTGTTCTCCCTGACTGTAACCTAATAAAGGGGCTGAATTACACTTCCCCCTCAGCACAGCTGTGCGTCTACTTTGCAAGGATGAAAATAAGGCCCTGGAACAGGTTGCCCAAACAAGTGGTAAGTGCTCCACCCCTGGCAGTGTTCAAGGCCGCGTTGGACAGAACCTTGGGTGCCACGGTCTAGTGTGAGGCAGGTGGTTGGAACTAGACGATCTTAAGGTCCTTTCCAATCCAAACCATTCTGTGACTTTAAAACCTCGGCGTTGCGCAACCAGCAACACCACACAGGCGGCGAAGAGCCCGTTTTCCCGCCCCCCAGTCAGCGCACCCGCCTCGCCTCGGAACGACCCGCAGCGAGCTATACCCCTCCAGCAGCCCGCGGGGGGTAGGCGCGGCAGGGCCCAGCAGCGGGCGCCTCCGGGCCGCTTGCCGGCACCCGGCGCTCGGCGGGACCCTGCTACCACCTGCCCGGGCAGGTCGCCCCGACCCTCCTGCCCTTGGAGCCGACTGAGTGTCTTTTACACAGGGGTCAGACGGGGAGGGAGGCGCGAGCCCGAGCTGCGGGCTCGGGTGTGGGTCTGAGAGGGCAGCAGGGCTGCTGCTCCTCCTCCGCCGCCACCCTTGCCCGCCGCCCCTCACACCGGGGCTGCAGGAGGCGTCGGCCCTGAGGGAAGCGCAAGGCAGTGCGGCCCTCGCCCACCTCAGCCGCCCGCCAGAGCCCCCTCCCCTCCCGCGCGCGCGCAGGTACCTTCCTACTGGGCATCGCCCCTTGACAAAGCAGCCACGTCCTCGGTCACGTGGCAGGGGAGCCCCGCGGGGCGGGGCCAAAGGGATCCCCCCACCTCCAGCGCGCTCCCCCTGCTAGAAGGCGAGGCGGGACACGAGCTATGTCCCCGCCTTTTACAGCTTTGGCGCCCAGAGAGTTGCTGCTCCTGATTGGGAGGGTGAGGAGGAGCGCGGGTGACGTCACTCCCCGGGCAGACGCAGGAGCTCCTGAAGAGAGGAAGGACGCGCTGTGCGCATGCGCTGCGTGGTTGCCAGAGGCCTTTGGATTGGTTGGCGGGGCGGAGGTGGCATCTGTGAGGACGGGGGCAGCTGCTCTTTTCGTGCGCGCTGCCCCGCTGCCGCCGTGGTGCGGCGCCCTTGCAGCTCTCATCCTTCCACATCTTCCCTCCATGCCTTCCTCCGGAGTGCCGAGGCCAGGGAGGGATACCACACCTTCGCCCAGCACCAGGGGTGCTGGTTTGACGGCCGGCTGAATATGAGCCAGCTTGTGCCCAGGCGGCCTAGTAGGACAACGGCATCCTGGCCTTTGTGAGAAACAGCGTAGTGATCATCCCCCTCTAGTCGGCTGTGAGATTGCACCTCAAATACTGTGTGCAGTTCTGGGCCCCTCAATACAGGAGAGACACTGAGGTGCTAGAGCAGATCCAGAGAAGGGCAACAAAGCTGGTAAGGGGTCTGGAGCACAAGTGTGATGAGAAACAGCTGGGGTTGTTTAATCTGGAGAAGAGAAGGGGGGGCCTTGTTGCTCTGTGCAGTTACATGAAAGGAGAATGGGGAGAAGTGGGGGTGATAAAGGGGGTTTAGCCAATGTAAAGGGAGGTAGTACAGGGGGGTCCAACTAATGTACAAGAGGGCTTAGTATAAGAAAAGCTAGTGCCTGAAAAACATAGAGTGAAGTTGCAAAAGAGAACAACAGTTATGTTGTAAGTCTGTGAAATTTGGTGGTCCCACTAAACATGAGTTAATTATTTCACACTGGTCTTTGAAAGTATCTTTAGCTTTAAAGAAGTCTGTGTTAACAGGACTTAGTGACCCCAAAAAACATGAATTGCTTCAGAGCATCTTTCAACTTATCAGCTGGTTTGTTAGTTTAGAAACAGAGCCTCTCAAACATCTGCTAGCTTGGGATACTCCTTGTTTGCCTGTCCTGTAATAAATTTTGCAGGAAGGTCACACTGTCTTAAATCTTTGCTAGTTAATTAGAAAGTTATAGATATGGCTGGTTTCAGCTAATTATGGATTACTGGAGCATCCAACTGTGCCAAAGGTGAAAAGTACACTGTGAGGAAGACTGCTTACTTCATCTTGAAGACTCCCACCCACAAGAGGAAGAATCATTTACTTCATCCTGAGACCCTCGCCCATAGCCAGAGGGGGGCACTGCGCACGCAAAGGACCTTCCAGCTCATTATAATACGAAGCAGGGATAGATAATAAATATGTATAGGCATATTGAGTANGAGTACAAGTGGAAGACTCATTTACTTCATCCTGAGACCCTTGCCCATGGCTGGGGGGGGCACTGCACAGGTGCAAAGAAAATTCTAGCTCATTATAATACGAAACGGGGATAGATAATAAATATGTATAGGCATATTGAGTAACCTAATGCATATGTATACCTTAAGAGAATAAATATAAAGGGAAAACGATCCTGGGGTGTGCATGCTTTGGAGGAGTTATCCCCATGCACCTCAGGGCTGAATAAAAGCATATTTACTTTACAACTTTAATGAGTTGTGGAGTCAATCCGCACATTGGGGTAGGTCTTTTCTCCCAAGTAACAGGTGATAGGATAGAGGAAATGGCCTCAAGCTGTGCCAGGGAGGTTTACTTTGGATATTGGAGAAAAAATTCTTCACAGAGATGGTGATCAGGTATTGGAACAGACTGCCCAGGGAAGTGGTGGCATCACTGTGCCTGGAAGAGCTCAAAAACCGTGTAGATGAGGCCCTCAGTGACATGGTTTAGTGGTGGATTTGGCAGTCCTGGGGTAGCAACTGGACTTGATGATCTTAAAGGTCTTTTCCAACCTAGTTGATTCTATGATTCCTCACAATGCAGTGGTTTCAGAGGAGGTATTAATGGTCTCTGAATGCACCTACCGACTGGCCCTACTGAGGCCCACAGAGTTTTCCTATTGGGAAGCACCATTGCTGGCACTGTGTTCCTTTACCCTGTCCCCACCGAGCTGTGCCCCCAGTGGTTTCCTGCAGAGCTGGGGGAGGCTGGAAACAATGAGGAGCGACAAGGCCAAGGTCACCTATCCGTTGTCCTGGGCACTGGTAGAGTTAGCACCCCTGATTTCTCTGGGACTGATGTGGAGAGCTGTGGCTGAACTGCGTGTTGCAGGAGAAGTTCTCCAGCCTGTGTTTCGCCTTCATAATAGCCAGGTTCAGTCAGGAGTAAACCTCAAAAGAATGGTGCTGTTTAATGCCACAAGGAAATAAAGCACTGGGATATAAACACTGCCTAGATATCTAAGGAAGTAATGTCTGAACATAAGACACTTCATAAATAATGTTTGCTGTTAAGCCATTAAGCAATTTAACTCCCAAAACCACAAGCAAGCTGATAAATTTACAGGTAAAAAGGGTAATGTCAGTGCTAAGATGTAACAACTTGGAATTGAAACTGCTTGGAATGGACCTTCTCTTCCATTGCAACTGAAGGGGAAAAAAGGCTGATGATCTTTTAAAATGTTTTTCTTCTGATGCAAGTGGAAACACTGGCAGAAAAGAGATAGATATGTAATTTTTTCTTGCTTTTGTATGTTCTTGAGAAGTTCACTCAGGCTGACAGTGCTGCTGTTAAACAGAGTTAAGAATAATAAACAACCTTTGTAAAACAAAATAATTGTATCTCAGAATTTATGAAGCACATTTTGATAGAAGGCACTATATGACTTCATTTTTATAATTAAAACCCTAATTGCATGTATCTAAGTTTACAGTTTGTATTTGTTGCAAGGCACCCCGTGGCCAATACCCATCTCACATTCGCTTTATAAAACTGCCACTAATTAAAATGGATTTTACAAAGAGAGGAAAGCCAGAAACAGCATCATCCAAATCCCATGCTGCCTTTGATTGTTATGTTCAAAACAGAGTTAAAAGTACTGTGTTCTCATCCTTCCAAATATTTACAATATTTCTTTTGAAATTGCCAGACTGACAAATTAATTCTATCATGTATCATCAAAGTGCTTTTCTTTAATATTTGAAAAGTATGTTATTGTATTATCCAGTTAAACAATCTGTGTTGGAGCCAAACCACACAGAAATGCGTGGACCATGGAAGTCTCATCTGCTCTACTTGGTGAGACTGCATTATTTTTTTCTGTACATAAACTCCTTGCAAGGTACGTACACCTGGGAGGAGCTTACTTCTGTAGAATCTCAAGAAGATGACCCAGTTAATAGATTTCCTTTATGTGTTTTCATGTTCTTCACAAAGAAGGACTAAAATGACATGGAGATAAAGGAAATGGTTTGGAAAACCACCCTATAAATTAGGAATTAAAATAAAGCTGTGATTGTTTTTTTTTTAAATAATGTTTCTGTGGAGAAAGAATAATAGATGCAGAACTTCTCAACAAAAGCATAATAATACCAGTACATTATTATTCAGGTCTGCTAAAAATTTCTATGCATCGTGATTTTGGAAGTCAAATTAATTGTCTGTACAATTTTTGAAAAACTGGGTTTTTTTTAATCTACATATACAAGCACGAAGTTGTGGCTGCCCCATCCCTGTTAGTGTCCAAGGCCAGGTTGAATGGGGTTTTGAGCAACCTGGTCCAGTGGAAGGTGTCCCTGCCCATGGCAGGTGGGTTGGAACTGGCTGTTCTTTAAGGTCCCTTCCAACCCAAACTATTCTATGATTCTGTGATTCTCTGCCTCTGTTCTCATAGGCTTAAATAGTAGTTTGAGTCTGTTGTTTCATCCGATATACTGATTGTGTTTGCATTCAAGATCAAATTTGCTGCTGCTCAGGGAACATTAAGAAATTTTATACTTTATATATTTTTGTGGCATGAAAATTCTGTGAAAAATACAAAATTCCTGTTAACAATAAAATTGGATTTTTTTAGTGAAGTCCAACAAAGAAAGAGCATTTATTTGTCAGTGGTGCTGTGGATTGCACGGATGTCTCTCAATGCATGTATAGAAAGAGCTTCTCTTGCAAGAAAACAAATGTATTTTATACAAATGAATCAAAAGATAAGTTGAAGGAACCCGTTTATATTGATTGACTGTGCTTGTCCTTCATTGTAATAAGGGTTTATGGATTCATTTCCTCTTATGGAGCATTAAGTTACAGCTTTAAAAGCTTTCCAGTATATAAAGCCCAATACCAACAATGTCAAATTCAAATGCAGAGAAAGGTTTTTGGTTTAAGTCATTTCCTTAGTGAAGTTTTAGAAGTCACAAACATCCCAACCACTCAACTGGGATGAGATAGATGAGGAAGAACTCGGTAAGTATTTCAGAGTCTGTCTACCAGGGTCAGCTGGATTTTTATGAATCTCCCAGGCAAGAGGTGATCCCAGGCTTAGGCTAGATCCCAGACAGATCCCCAGTCTAGATCCAAAATAACATGTTTTTCTGTAGGCTGTGTTACAGTTTGATGACTCCAGCCTTTCTAAGGTTTCCTAGGAAACAACATGAAACACTTCAGACTTTTTAATCCCCATACTGCAGTGTCAGTTCCACTATAAATTAAACTGTAGCACTTCAGAGTAAGGATGCATGGCTTTGTGGAGGCAAACTGTAAATGTGTGGAAAAAATGAGAAAAAAATCCCAACAAAGCCCCAGGGGATGCCAGATTTTAGTGATACAAACAGGGCCAAGATCCTACATTTATGCAAATTAAAAATTAATCATTGATCATTTAAGAATCAAAGGCAAAAATAGGTTTTAAATTAATCAACATCCCTAGGAAGCATCTGCTTACCCAACCTTTCCCTGAGTCATAAAGCCATGAGGGGCTTCTGGCTGCCAACTGCAACAGGGTGGCTGCACTCTGAGCCTAAGCCCAGTCGTCTCAGTGTCCCATCACCAAGCGCTGCCTGTGGCGTCTTATAATGACTGACAGTTTTATGCCTTCTCTTGCCATTTCTTTGTATTCAGCGCTATAAAAGGAATATGAGTACATAACTTCCTGAGAGACTGTCACATTTGGGAAGTGTATTTACCAAATGTCTCCGTAGTTTAGTGAGGTTAAGCATAAATAAATATTTTCCAAGCTGAAACTGAACATGTATCATCAAAGTATCCTGGTTTGGCTCTAACTGGTGAAAAAAAAAAAATGCAGGCACATAATCAGAGTTGGAAGAAATTGGTGCTTTTTAAACTTCGGTCATTAGAGCAGTTCATTATCACCAAAGTTCTTCCTGTTAGTTTAATTCACTGAAATTTTAAAACTACTGAGGTACTGATAACACTGCCCTTTATATATTTTAGTAATTTCAGAAACTCTCAGGTCTAATATTAATACTATTTGAGCATAATTGGTTTTATCATGACGATGGTGTACCTTTGTGTTAAAGACTTTACAAGGACTGTTCTTGAAAAAGCGTAAGTAATGCCGTGCCCAAGGAAGAAGAGTATGTTGAAAAGTGGATGGGGTCTGCTGACTGTCTACAGTCAGGAAGATATTTCCTCTTTGAAAAACTCATCTTAAGCATCCCCTAAGCCTAGAGGGAAAAAGTGTTGATTGGCATGGATTCAAGTGCATCCATGCAGTACAGTTCTAGCTGCTCCACAGCAGCCTGAAAGGACCTGGCATGATTCAAAGCAGAGTCCAAAGCACACACATAAGTGGTGTGGACAGGGAAGTCCAATGCTCAGCAGGCTTTCCCATTAGCAAACTGGAGGGAGCTGGAGCCAGGGCACAGGCTTGAGTACTGTCCTTTGATTGTCCTTGCTACTGAGTCAGTACTGTCCTTGCTACTGTCCTTGCTCAGCAGGCGCTCAGGCTGGTGTGTTCTGAAGCAGTGCCCCTTGCACTGTTTAGGAGCTAGCACAAGCCAGGACTGATTTTCCACAGGCAATATGGACAAGGCTGCCCATGGGCAAACTGAAACTGCAAATGGACAACTGGCTTTGGGACTGATACAGCAATTTTTGAGGATAGATGTGATCAATTTTTAGCATTAAATACTTTTACTAGGTTAAATAGCCCTGAGTTATAAACCAGGTTAACAGACCAAGGTAAGCTTACAGAGAGCCTGGGACTTAAAATGAGCCTCTAAACTGATTCTAGTCACCTTAGAAAAGCTTTTTTCTTTTATAGCATAGGAGCCCTGAGTATTAACAGATTTATGCTAGCCCATGCAGTGATGGGGAGGGAATCAGTGGCCGAGTCTTACAAGTTACACATTCTAGGGGTAGATGATGTATCCCACACTGTTCCCTCTTTACTTCTTTTTCCTAATACATTAGTCTCTTCTTCAGCTGCCTTGGTAGCTGATCATTATGGGATTGCTCTCTGCATGATTTCTTTCTGATTTTTCTTACGTCTTGAAATAGGCAGGAGTGTACTATTCAATGCCTTCTAGATAAAGGCTATTGCATAGCAGGCAGCTTTAAATTGGTGAATAAAGAAGACACTGTCATAAATTATTAAAAACCAAAGTTGTCATATTAGGCAGTCTTCCCTATGTAGCAGTTCCATCATGATTAATTTATTAAAATAACTTGTAGCAGAGAGAGTGAAACCTGAAAGCCAAGGATTTATTCTAAGCCATCCTGAGCTCTCATCTCTTTGCCTACCATTTTGATGGATTAAGAATACAACTTGTCTTGATGTTTAGTGTCCTTTTTTTTTTTTTTTGTCTTTTCTTATTTAGATATCATTCATATCTGTGGAACAGCTATTCTTTTTAACTTTTTCATGCAAGTACTAGCACTACAATATGCCTGCTCTTTCAAAATCACTCACTGCTTTCCTCTCAGTACAACACATAATTAATAAACAGCACTGAAGACCTAAGAATTCCCCAGCTGACTTCACTGGATTCAAATCTGACCTTGAATTATTCCCCCCTGAGCTACAGAAAGGCATGTTTGGGTCATTTGCTTAGCAATGCTTAGCTGTCACAAATGTCCCAGCCACAGCTGTTAAAACTCTTAAGCTTTTTCTATAGTGAAAGTTAACTGTACTCTGATTTGAGCTTTTGTCTGTCCACACTCAAGCTCCTGAAATGGAAGGCTTTTCAGGTTATAATGCTCACATGCTAGTGCCAGTTAGAGCTCCTCTTTGCTCAGACTGCAACTCATTAGTTTTCCAGAAAAGACATCAGAGAATTTGCAACCGCAGTAACTCTGCTTTCACTACTCTTCACACAATCCTGCATGTAAGACAGATAGCTTGGATCACAGTTCAAACAATTGCCTGGAAAAGAACTTTAAAACATCTCAGATTGGAAAATATAACTATAGAATAACCTCTAAACATACACTACACATGTAAACAGTGAGAACATCAGGTGCAGCAGTAAATCACATGGCTGTGGGTTTTGCTTACACCTCGGCTTGGCTGGCCTTCATGCTTGGTCTTGAGGGCCAGCCATTCATATGAATTGTGATGCCTAAATCAAGGATGTTTCTTAAATCAAAGGCTGGCACATGTCAGTATAATTTCCACAGTATTCTCAGGTGTCACGTTACTTGTGTCATAACTTGCTCTGTGATGTTCCATACCCAGTCACCAGTCTGTTTCCCTCTCTTCAGTATAGCTTTTCTAATGCTGCCTTCTTGGACATGCTTGTTAGCCACCACAGAATATGCTGAGGTCTGAATTAATGAAATTTCGTTTTTACGTATGTGCAGTCTTCTATATTCTGAGTTTAGTGGAGTATTTATGAGGGTTTCCTATTTATCACTAAGAGTTTGGAGAGAAGAATAGGAAATAAAACTTCTTTCTATATCCACTATATCTATATATCCCCTATTTCTATATCTTTGTGACAGTGCATCTGTTTAGCATGAATTTAGAGGCATGCAAAGAGAAAAAATACTTTGCAACCTTCTGCCTTTCAGAAAAGCAAGCACCTTTTCTACTACTGTCTGTTACAGTTCTAACAGTTGTTCAGCCAGATTTCTGCTTTCATGTTTGAGGCTTATGAGTGTTGAAGTCAAGAAGTGAAAGTGATAACTGTAAACTTTAGTAACTTGTACTGAGTACAGTAGTAGTCATGAGTCTTCTGAGATACTCTTATAGATAAATTCAATAACATCAAACAACTTAAAAACATGAAAATAGCAATGAGAGGTGAAGGGCATCTCAAATAAAAATTAGCATATGAACAGTAATTAAAATTAGACTTGGCTCCTAAAAAGTATAAGCTCCAAACACTCCAATTATCCCAACTGGAATTGAGCTTTAACTCAGCAACCTGAAGTTGAGTGTTACAGTTCTGGTTTGTTTTTAAGAGCAGAAGTTTAGATATGCTGCTGCTGGAAGCAGAATGTCAGTGTAAGCACATCTAGTGATTAATGTGTAATTAATAATACAGAACAAGAACAATTGTATACAGTTTGCACTTAAGGATTTTAACTTGTATATGATTCTTATCAAACCTGCACAGTGCACTAGGTGCCTGGAAGAGCTTGTGGGGTGAGAGTAATGGATTTTAATTGATTTCCTTTCTGGATAGAATCCATTTGGTCAATAAGATCTCAGACCCTGATATGTATGATTTCAATCCTCCCTCTAATAGCATACTGTGAAGGTAACACAAGGTGTTATGCTGTATGGTTAAATGCATTTGCAGCTGAAACATTATTCCTGATGATTCTCGGTCTTTTGCCTGCACCAGTGCCTTGCTTCCCTAGAAATCAAAAGGTGCAGAATGTACTGCAGGCTGATGTGATGTGAAGGGCTCTGGTGCAGGTATCTTATAAAAAGATGCAAGAGGCATATGATTCCTGGAAAAGAATACCTATAAAAATCTTAAATCCTCAGGGTCACCTGTTTCTAAAACACATAAACAACACTGAGAGACGTTAAGAGGTAAGGATATAAGGATATGATAAGGAGACATTGTCACCATGTTCAGTATTTAAAAGGTGGCTACAAAGAAGGTGGAGACTCCCTTTTTACAAGAAGTCACATGGAAAAGACAAGGCGAGATGGGCACAAGTTAGGGGAGATTCTGACTGGACACAGGAGTAATGTTTTTCACAATGAGAACAATGAGCCACTGGAATAATCTCCCCACGGAAGTGGTGGATTCCCCAACACTGGATACCTGTAAGATTCAGCTGGACTGAGTGCTGGGACATCTAGTCTGTGTCATGCCTTACCTGGAAAAGCTGGACCAGATGGTCCTAGAGGTCCCTTCCAGCCTGGCATTCTATGACTCTAATTCAGTGTTTTGTGTACTGTGCTCCCAGGCACATCGTTGCACATAATAGAAACATGTCATCTTTAATACACCTTTAACCAGCTACCTTACTCGTGCCGCAGCACCAAGGGCCGTGAAGCAATTAAAGGTTTATCAAGGGTGCTAATGGCGGGCTGTCACCAGGGCCTGGGGGACGTACTAGGACCACCGGGAAGTCTCGTGTCCCCCGGGAGCCACAGGGCATCCCCCACCGCCAGCGGGCACCAAGCCCTTGTACTGCGCCGCGCCGGGACGCGGGTGGCTGCACCGGAGGCAGGCTCCAACCCGAGGGGCGCGGCCGGGACCCGCCCCCGCCGCCTCCCGTCCCTCCCGGCGTGGCGCGGCGCGGCTCGGCGCAGAGCACAGCGGGGCGATGTGGCGGTATGTCAGCGGCCGGCAGCTGGATGGCTTCCGCCAGTACAAGGTAACGGCCGGAGCCCGGGGGTCGGGGCCGGTCGGACGCGGGTAGCGGCGTGAGGTTGCGGCGGCTGGTCCTCCCGGTTTAGCGTGTCTGGGCTTCGGAGGGCTCCACTCTGCCGCTGCTGAATGCCCATCCCAGATCTGCCCTGCTCCACTCCGCTCTGCCTGCGGCCCGGCCATCCCTATGCCTGTGGAGGGTACTTCTGTGAACCCGTAGTGTCTCGGACCTGGCTGGGGTCTTGCTCAGACCCAAGTGAGCAAATGAGTGGGCGCCGGCTATTTAGGAAGCGGTAGGTCTGTGTGGAAACAAAGTTATAACCAGGGTTTAAGTGAATAGCAACATGTTGGAAAGCCTGGTACGTTTAAAAAAACTGTGGGTTGGGAGTAATACAGTGTTTCTGTAAGAAAGTCTGCTTTCCTGGTGCTTGTCTGACTCTGTGCAAATTCATACACAGGAATGTTTTGGCTTTGAGAAATACATATGAAAGCCAGAAAATAAGCTTACTTTGAATACTTTGAACTAAACCTCATGTTTGCAAATAGCAAGACTGAAGAATCCAAATAAATGTGTGGATCATTTGGTATTTTTATTTACCAAGGTTATGTTGCAGATACCTGGATTTAGTTCCCAGGACATTGCAGGTGTCTGAGATGGGCCGTCCTACTCTGTTCACACAACTCTTACCTCAGTTCATGCTAAAAGTGTGGGGGCATGCCAGCATCCCTTATGCTCAGTTTCCTAAATCAGCTCCTACCTTGTGCTCCCCATAGTTCTTGCCTTTACCATGCACCCTCCCAACCTGGCCTCCAACCAGAGCTCTCAGCTTCTCCCAGTTCCTATCAAGCATTTCTCTTCCTCAGGCCAGCAGTTATACCTGCTCACTGCAGGGTGAATGGTGCTGATGTCACTGTGGCTTCAAGAGCCCCCACCAGGTCACTTATTAAGAACTTGTTATGCAGCAGAGCAGGTAGTTAAAATGTACCAACCTGTTTGTGTTTCTCTAGTGAGGGTGGGATAAAACATGCTGCAAGCTGCATTTGGCCACTGGGCATAAGTTGCACAGGCCTGTGCTTGAGCACCAGAGCCGCAGTCTTGGCTGAGATCACCAGAGGAAAAATAAAAAGCTATTTTTAGCATAAACAGGTATTATTATTTAAGCAACATTCCTAAAATATTCATGTTGTAGTAAAAATACAAGGAACGCTTTTGTCACATTCTTTATCACTTGAATGAAAGCAGCTGCAAATAAGTGCAGACGGGGAAGAATCAAAATAACATTTTTTTTTTAAGCTTGTAATCATTGTGTGGCACTTGGGGATTACAGGGCAACTGATTAGTGAGAGACAGAATCACACATCGAAACGTTTTACTTGAGTATACTGAAATTACTTTGCTTTCTTGGGAGCAATGCAAAGGCCATAAAATATGCTAGGTAGTTTTTTTTTAACTAGGAAATGGACATCACACTTGAGAAGTATCTGTTCAACTATGGTAAACTCTGGTAAGTACAGGTGTTAGAAGGTGAAATCAAATAGTCAGCTGTCTTATCTGAGCTGACTCAGGAGTGGGGCATCTTGGAAATAAATAAATAAATCCAAATGACACAGGTTACACCAAGAGAGGTACAGCTGCATGAGGTCAGTGCTGCTGAGCTGGTGGGGTATTTGCAGTCTTTCTGGTGCTCCAGGCTGCAGGAGGACACTGCAGCAATGCCCATTCCCAAAGTGCTGCTCACGATGGGTTAAAGTCCACCAAAATGGAAAAGAAGTGTAGCAAGAAGACATTACTTACTGCCACAATCTTCTTTCCCACCTCCTCACCCACCCTCCCATGCCTAGGGCTGCTACCACAACCACAGCTTTGTTCTTGCCACCTCCCAGGCCTGAGACAGCCTCATTGCCCTCTGGCTGCCATCTCCTCTATTCTCCTTATCAGCCTAGGGCCTCACCTCATCCTGCTTTTCCAGCTTCCCAGCTCCTCTGAGGAGATTGCTGCTGCCTTTGTTGCCTCCTCAGCAGGACTGGTGCTAAACTCAAGTTACTGTGCACAGCAGACATGGGTTACCTCTTTACAGTCACCTGGCTATCTCTATTGTGTGTTTCCTGATGGATCCAACCCTAGAGTACTGTGGAGGGGCACATAGGCTCACCCTGTGAAGAGCTAGACAGTCTCTGGAAGGCTTTATTAGGCATATGTTGAGTACTGAGCTAAAACAGACTTGAAGCATCCCTTGGAAACTAGGTAGGGTCATCCACCTCTCCATTGTGCATTACACTGCAACATTATCAGTGGCATAATATGCCCCATACTTAAGACAATTTATCTGCTGAGCTGATCTGGAAACTTATCATAACACAGCTTAAAAAAATAATTTGTGTAATCATGTCCTTTCATAAAGGTAAATTTAATAAATTTAAAAAATACTGTTCTGCTTTCAAATTTTCACACAGCTGAACTCATTTCTCTGCCATGAATGCTGCAATTGTATGTCTCAGGCACTGTCTTGTCTCCTGTTTGCAGCTGGAGGAGGGCCTTGGCAACAAACCCAGCAGTTCTTTGCAAAGGGAATGGCAGATCTAATGAATGCAAAGACTTCAGCACCCTTTAGTCCATGATATGTTAGGCTTTTGAAGCAAGTTTTCCTCAGTTACCAAGCTCTGGTTTACATCACAGAGTGGTCCTGGACCACAAAAAATAGTGTGTTTGAAGAACCTAAAACAGATGTACAAAGAACACACAAGTACACCCAATGCATTTAGTCCACAGTATCATACTAGAAGCAGTTAAGTGTAAAACCTTCTGAAATCCTTCTAAAATGGATGCTGGATCCTTAGGACTAGCTATTTCACTATGCAAATCCATTCTCATTTGTTCTGCATGTTAATGGAGATTTGGAGATTCAGTTTTCTTTTTTCTGCTCAAAAATGCAGTGAGAACAGGTGGAGAAGTGACGATGAGACAGTTCAGGTGCAACCCTGGGTATTGCTGTGGTAATTTGGCTGCCTTTTTGCCCATGAGGCAGGTGAGCAGGTACTGATTTCAGGACAGTTGCATGCTCAGGTGATGTGCAACTGTAGAGCAGAAGCAGCTGATACTTGGACATTGTGCTATTCCCTAGGATCTGGAGTGACACAGCTGAAAAGCTGCAGCCAACTGCAGTTGTAGGGTTTAGTTTGTGTTCCTGCTTTTATATTCCTGTTACCAGCATTTTGCAGTTCTAGAGGAGCACTTTTGGAGGTTCACAGCTGCTTTGGGTTTCTGTTGGAAACAGGCAGTTTCGTGACAGCCAGTTGATGAGTACAAATAAAAGCGGAATTTGGTTCTTTATTTTTGTCCTCCTCACCAGAATGCAGTGATGTTAATGATGAACTCTTAGTGCCATTGCCTCTTCTTATCACTGTGATCTTAGGATTTCCCTTGCAAATCTGCCTTGAATCAACTCTTCTACAGCACCTACGCAGAGGTTTTCCAAGCCAGAAAACTCTGACTCCTTACCCTCTTTCAGAATGAAAGAGATCTAAGGATAAACTACAGAGGCTTGACTCAAATAATAGGACTTGGAAAATATGATTTAAAATATCAGACATAACATTAAAAATTAAAGTCCAAGTTTCCACATTTTCATCTTTGTATGTTCACACTTTTTCTGTCCTCTAAGCCATTATTTAGAGGATAACTCTGTGCAGAGAACGGGGTAAATGAGGTATATGTGGTTTCATGTCTGTGGGACTTCTGATATTGTCCCACTGTCTCATAAGTAGGTAAAGGTAAAATGACATTACCTGGTGGTAAAACACTTTGAAGATTAGGCTTATGGTTCAAAATGTTCTTGAAAAAGGGACATAATGGCCAGAAATCGATATGAAGAAATTCAGTAAACAAGGTACAATGCAGAGGGGAAAGAAAACCAACATTTTGAGCATAAAATAAGAGACAATGGACTGTAAAAAAGATCCTTAGGGATCAGAGCATCAGCAGTGTTTTGGCTGTTATATTAAAAAGAAGAAAGCTCTTAAGTGTGAAGTGTTATAGATATATCAAAGGGTTACATATACTCCTATGGCTGACATACTGATCAGGTATCAGCTGAAATAATTTGTCCTGCTTGTTTTGTCATACAGTTTATAATCCACAGCTTGGCATCAGGAATATTAAGAGGCTTAGAAAAGATGAGCTGTGAGAAACAGTCTGAGTACTGTGGGAGTAAGAGCCTAACAGCCAGTTGGTCTTCACGCATGCCCTTAAAACAAACAAACAACCCAAAACAAAACAATATGTAAGTTTTGGCTATGCAAAGAGACGTTTAAGGCAGGTGCTACATCAATCTTGTGTTGATAAGGATTGCTGAAACAGGTACTAAGGGGGATTGTGCAATAGTTTTACCAGTCTTATGAAATGGTTTGATTTCCCTGATGGAGGATTTACAGTCTAGTGCAAAGTGTAAGTAAGCAGTTGCTTACACCTTTTTTTAGCAGAGTTTTGGGCAATGTGTTCTATTTTAGTGTGCTGATGTGGTCGTTTATGGAAAGCAACAGGCTCATTACATCATGGTAACTTGATCTGCTTTCTGAATGCATGCTGAATGTGATGCTGCTTTAGGTGAATGTGCTGGACTAGAAGACCTCTCAAGTTACCTGCCAGCTCTCATTTTTGTAGGTTGGGGAAACAAGATCAGACATATGATGATCACATTTCAAGGCTTGATTGTTTCTCTCATACTGACTTGTATCAAAAGTGCAAAGTGTGTTGAGTATGATTCTATGATCAAGTGAACTACTTTCTGGAGGTTCAGGATCAATCCAGATACAAGGCTGGATTTCTGCATCTTTATGTATTTCCAAGGCTACATTTATAACTGTGAAATACAGATATATAATGGGTTCTGCTCACATTGATTGAATGGGAGTTTTTCTTTTGATTCCAGTAGCATAAGGATTTGACATGATTTTGAAAATTTAGGACAGGAGACCTTCATTTGCATATTTCCTGGAGCTTCTTAGGAGGCAGATAATACTGTTCATGACTGCAAAAGGACAATTTTATATATTATATATAACATTTATTATATTGCAGATGATATTTTTATTCTTTCTTATTTTTTAATTCCAAATACTACGTAAAAGCTGCTATAATCAATTTTATCTGCTATAGTTATTTTTTTTCAAACCACCTGAGTTTAATAAAGCCCTTTAGGCATCTTAGGCAGTGAAATCCACCTTCCACAGAACTGGTAAGCCAACAGCCTACAGCAGTCTACAAATAAAATCTTTCAGTCTTCTTTGTATTACTTTGATGGATCTGAAGACCAGGCTTGTAATTAAAAGGTGTTGAATAATATGTGAAATAAACCAAATCATTCATTACGCTTATGTTTTCTGTCACTGTATTCACTTGTGAAAGGGTCGGGGTCCAACTGAATTGCAGAATTCTGAAGGACCATCTTCATGCACACACTATTTTGTATTCCTCAGTCTGTTGTAATGGTAGCTGACATAATGTAGCATTTCAAAAGCTCTGTAATCGTTATTTTCCTTATGCGTATCATATGCTAATGCTGATGAACCAACAACATAATGAAATCACATCACAGAGATGCTGCATTTGATATTATTTGCTGTAGGACTTTTTTCCTAGTGATGGCGTAACTGTACGTGGTTTTGAGTGCCACATTATGCTCATGAATTTGCAAAGGTTCATTAGATCACTCTGGGGAAAAATATGCTGAATATCAAGAGTTGTATGCCTTGTTGAGTCTCATAAAAGTGCAAATACCAACCACACAATTTCATTTTATTGCTTCACCGAGAGATGTTAGTATTCCAAAATGCTCATTGGATTTTTAGGTGTAGGGTATGCATGTAGATATGTACATGTTAATATACATGTAATTTTGTTCATTCATCTGTGTTTTAATAGAAGACTTATTGCAAAAGTGTATCTGTGATTTGGATGTGGTTTATTTTTTATAAATCTAGGGGAACAAATCTTATAAGCATTGCTTTGGAGAGGAAAGAATTGGGGTTTTACATCTTTCTGTGAAATACCTTCTCTCTAGTGCATGAGGACCCTAGAACACAATTGTTCAGCATATGTGGTACAGAACCCCCATTTAGCATCCTTCATGAGAACTGCAAGCCACATTTAATCTGTCTGCCCCTTTGGGCCTAGAACAGTTTCTCTGGGTTCCCCAGAGATTTAGGTACACGCTCTGGCGGACCTCCAGCTACATGGGAATTTGGTCTACTGTTTGATCTTTAAAGGGCTGCTAGCACCTCAAAAACCACACGTTTATACAGGCACACAAATAGATGTAGCACAGAAGCTTGCTGTCATCTCCTTTTACCAACCACAGAAGACCAGTCTGCACAAAAAATACATAGAAATCAACTTCCTTACCATGCTAGAGCTTCTTTGAATATAGATGGTTTAGGATAACATTGTGCAGTTTCTTAAGAGTGTGCAGGTTTTGGTTTTTTTAGCAGGATTCATACACTTGCCAGTCTGGGCCAGCCTTTGTCCCTTATAGCAACAAATGTGCACCTGCCTTCCGTTATCCCTTGCACAATATTTAATTGTATTTCTGTGTTCTCTCCTGTAATTTTGGCTTCATTGTGAAGTGTTTGAATGTGTCCCACTAAACTAAGCCTTTTCCTGAAGGTAAATTAGTCAGCATCCTTAATATAACTACTGTTGATGGAAAATGGCTGCTGACATCCAATGTTATCACCTCTCCCTGGTCTGGGTGCTTACAGTCCTGTTAGTGAAAAATCAGATCTATCTAGTCTCACATAGTGAGCAAGAACCTCATTGTTGAGGTCAGCACATTATGACTTTTTGTCCCAAAATGTGCTGCTTCCTCAGGTGTAGTGTTGCTCTGATGTCTCTCATCCCACATTTCAAGCATAGCTAGTCAGCAGATCTGCAATCCATCAGCCCTTTACTGGCAGATGGGATTATAGTAGGCAGGAAGCCAAACATGAGCCCTTACTGTGCCCTGGCAGCAAAGAAGTTCAACAGCATCCTGGGTTGTATTAACAGTAGCACATCACATCAAGTAAGAGGGAAGTAATTATCCTCCTTAGGCCATAAGACCATAGGCCATATCTAGAACCCTGTATCTAGTTTTGGGCCCCCAGTACAAAAGATACGTCAACAAAATGGAGCAAGTTCAGTTGAGACCACAAGGGTAGCTGGAGTTGGGATATTTGCCCTATGAGGAGAGGCTGAGGATCTGGGGCTTGTTTTGGCCTGGGGATGAGACTTCTTCAGGGGTACCTAGCAGCAACCCCCAAGCATATATGGGGAGGTCCTTCAGTTGATGGAGTCAGTCTATTTAGAACAGTGCATGGTGGGAAGACAAGAGAAAACAGGCACAAGCTGAAGCAAGACATCATCACGCTGAATATAAGGGGAAAATTTTCCTAAGGAACACTGTGGAGGCAGTGGCACAGGTGTCTTAGGGAGTTTGGGCAGTCCCATCCTTGGAGCTTTTCAAGGCCCAACTGGATAAAACACCAAGCACTTGGTTTGAGCTCCTGCCTGAGCCTACTTTGAGAAGGAGGTAGGACTAGAGACTTGCTGAGATCCTTTCTGACCTGAATCATCCTGTGATCCTAACCCATGAATGTGATCTTGAGGTGACTATACTGCTCTGCAAGAAAGAGGATGTGCCACTAGCGGGCATGACTCCCTAAGAGCAGCCTATCCTGATCCACAACTCCATGTGCCCTGTGACCTTATGAGCGTGGGTTCATAGATACCTTTATTAAGTGACAGGATGTGGCGTGTGATGCAATACGTGTGTCAGGATTCCTGAAAGTGGGGAGATCTAATTGATAAGTACATGTTTACGAAGAAGCATCACCAAGATCAGTTTATGTAATAACAGCTTCCTGATGCCTTAGTAATACCAACCGGATTTGTCACTCAAACCATGACATTGGGGTTTGAGTATTTTATTAGGAGTAGTTAACAATGGAAGGAAAATTTAGCCATTTTTCCTGGCCAGACTGATGGAATGAAGGGGGCAAAGACAGAGGGGAGAGAACTCTTCAGGAGCCCAGCTCAGTGCAGCTACATCCACCCCTAGTATAGACATTGCAACCACTGGATAATAGAGTCCAACATCCTCAGACCCCCAAAAAGAAACATGCATTTTCATCTGAGCATGCAGTTATGTGTCCCCCACCAACTACTCTTTTCCAGGCTAAATTACAAACCCTGTTCTTTAGTTTCTACTCATATGCTTCAGAACTAGATGTTTTAGGGGCTTATGACTCCTGTATTTAGGTATTGGTGACATAATACAGGTATGTATATGGATGGGGGGAAGGCAGGGTAGTCCAAACTATTTAAGCAATAGGAGATACAAAATCCAAGCCATTGTTTATGAATAATTAACTAAATGATGATATAGCATAAAGTAAATTTATTATTAGAAATAACAGGACTGTGCTTTGGAATATATCAGTACTTCTAAACTGCTGAACATTTGGAATTCATTTGGCATCCTGTATTGTGTAGCTCTGTTGTTCATAACATACTTCTTTTCCTCCCCTTTGTGAAGCTTTTACTAAGACCCCAGACTGTGTCTCATAACACCTACAAACCTGTAAAAATGTATGTAATGTACAACTAAACCCTACACATTTAATGTATTTTAGGAATCAGAAAGATGGGTGGATAATAACCACCAGATGTGTCAGTATTTCAGTATTTTCTTTAACTTTTGTGTGGTTCCAGAAGTGTAAGATATCACAGAAGGGAAGTTCATGTTGCATAAGTATGAAATAATTTGGAGGAGGGAGATTTCCCACTGAGCTCTCTTAAATGGTGACTGGTTCATGTCCTGGATAGAGAGGGTCATTTTGCAGCCTTCAGAACCACAAAACCCCTTGTGTAATGCCAAAGAGAGTGTTCCTCCATTGTCATTTCTCCTATCCCCTTGTCTGTCACAGAACAGGTATTTCACAGGTATTGTGAAATTGCATAATCAGAGAGGAGGTGTGATAAAAGAAGCTGTAGGAAGATATTGGTAGCTGTCAGTGTGCCATGCTGGCTGGGGGAGGTGGGGGCCCTGGGGCAGCAGGGTTGGGCCTGGCAGCCCATCCTGCCCCGCTGGTAGAGGCTTAGTTGAAAGATCCTAGGAGCCAGGGCTGGGATGCAGTAACTGCCCTCAGCACCCAGGAGGGCACCCAAAGAAGGGGCCCTCAGAGGGATAGCTGGGTCATACTTGGTAGATGGTAAAACTTCATCACTTATTTCAAATATATGCTATGGAACATCAATTTTTCAAACCCTTTCCATCAGCAGATCCCTCAAAATTTTTCATCCATGATATAGGTCCCTGTGTATAAGTATAGGCCAAATGACAAGAAGCTCATGTTTAAATGTGCTGGAGAAGTGACTAGTAGGTGTCCAGGTAGCATTGTGGAAATGTGTCATCATGCAAATATTGTGGAAAACCACTCTGCAGAGGTGCTATTTTCAATAGATCACTTGTTTAGAGGCTTGTTTTGAATTCAGTGTATTGACTCTCAGTTGGTTCAGGGTGTCTTCAATTATCTTAATGAAAAGTTAATTTAACAGGAGGAGGAAATGATTTGTTTTCCCCCTCCCCTTTTCATTCATTTTGAACTGATGTAAATGACTGCAGGCTCAAAGGTCTTTTAAAACTTTGATAGCACTTTAAAAGTTTGATAGCACTTTGAACTAGTGATAATTTATGTGGAATAACATGTGGGGGAAATTTACTGCATTTTAGCTGCTCTCATTTTGGTGCTTCCCCCTCTGGAAGTATGAAGTATCCTAATCTTCTACATTTAGGAAGAGGTTACCTCAATTCATCGAATATCTATCATGAGGTAATAACATGCATAGGTGCATCTGCCATGGTGCATCACAAGGCAAACACTTGATTATCTTGTAGTAACCTCTTTACATGTTCTCACCTTTTCTCATCATTTACTCTTTTGCCAGGTGTTGCTTACTTATGGAGAGTATTTTTGTTTTTGCATGGGTAATGTAAATATAATGAACACTTGACTTAAGATGAGGTTCTCCATGCCTGCAGGTCCATAGAGTTGTTAGAACATCAGCATGTAGGTACAGCTATGGTTTTTCCATGCCTGTGCCTGGCCTGGCAGAGTTTGCTTGTGGAAAAGAGCAGGTATCACAATGTTTCTGGTCTTCATCCAAGTCCTTATGTTGTCGTTAGATGGTGCTCATGTTTTCCATGTGAGAACAGCTAATGTATTCTTTTGTACTAGACATGTAACTTCACATGTAATACTTGAGGTATCACAGGATGATATATTCAATATTCCTGCAACCTAAACTGTGATTACTAGCTAGTATATAGCTATATCATTTAGCTGTGAAAGAAACTTTTCGGCTTTTACATTTTTAATAGTCTTATTTCCTCTTGTAAGAGTGAACTCAGTTATGAAGTTGAACCAATATGGGCAGACTTTCTTTGAATAAACTGGTAATGTTTATACTTGAATTATCTATAAAAAGGAGACACCTTTAACAATAATGGGCTGTCTCCTTTGCTGTATACTCTTAGGGTGAATCACAGCCCATCTGTGCCTCAGTTTTCCAGCCTAGGCAATGGAGATGATAAATCATGTGCTAGTTCATGAATTCAATGAAAATCTGCTGATTTTGGGGCAGGAATGTGAAGTGCTGCAAATTGTTGCTACTAATAGAAAATTAAAACCTACAAAGTCATTTGGATGCCAACAATTCAAATGCAAATGATGCACAACAGTTTTACTCTGTCTCTGAATGTATAGAGACTATGACACAGTATGGTGCTACCTGAAACAAGATAATTTAAGTACAAGGAAGGAATAGTCTGTTAGCATAAAGAGCAGCCTGAGTTGAATTAACTGTTTCCCAGCAGTTAAGGCAAATAAATACATTTCCTGCAACTTGCTTTCTCTGCTGACTCTGAAGTTTGTGCAGACATGCTCTGTATCCTCCTCATCATGGTATTCATTCCAAAATATTATTATTGGGATAACTCTACAGTGCAAGGTTGGAGAGGGCCAGGTACCCCAGTGGAGATCCATCCAGCTGGCTGCTCTGATTAATGGTTAGCTCACTCCCTGGTTCTTTCTTTTCCAGAAGGTCTCTCCAAGACAATAGTAGGCTTTGTTTTAGAAATGGCCCATTCTGGAGGTAGTATACACCATTTTTTGGCTTTTTCCATACTTCAGCTCTCTCCCAACATGGGCATTTGGATTTTTGAGCATGCACAATGCTCACTTATATGCCTTGTGACTGCCATTTTGCTTGGTTACAGTGTAGTCTCTAGATTGGTTCAGATACTTAGAACTGAAATGTACCCACTGCTAATACTGTTTCAGGTGTGTAGGGCCAGATAATGAGGCCCAGATGCCCTCTATCAGATACCATGAGCTGTGGATGTGATCAGTTTTCAATAAGGAGAGGTATTTCTAAGTTGTGTGGATGTGAGCCAGGAGGTTACCATTTATCTTGTATTTAGCAGTGTAGACTTTGGTTATTGGGAGTGCTTTTGAGGCAGGCTAGCTTTGCCCTGCCACTCCAGAACAGTTGTCTGTCTTCTGACCTTTGTTTTGGGTCATTTTTCTTTCTCTTGTTTTTCTCAATTACTTGTATTTTCTTACTCTTACTTTTCTTACTGTTCATACCCCTTTTCCCCTCTTCACCTTAATCCTCTATCCTTTTCCCTCTAAGGCAGCTGACCACTACAGACTTGGTGCTGTGCTGGATTCCCTGGGTGGAGATTAAGATTTAAGAACACAGAGTAAAAGCACATCTTAAGTGTACTGCCTGAATCAACGTGTATTGTGCACATGTATCTGGTGTCTGTATTCTCATTTCTAGCTCTGCTAGAGGATATTAGTAATGCAGAGAGGGAAAGCAGATGGCTTTCAATGAGTTATCAACTATTAAAAGACACCCAACCAAAACAAACAGCAAAATAATTTTCAAACTTGGGAGTAAGATGGAGTTGTTTAATGCCATTTTTCCTATTCCTTCACTCCTCCCTCCCAAGTATTATAACTTATTAAAAAAGGTATTTACACAGAAGCTTTCTGCTTAATTCAAGTCATTCTTCTTTGTATAAAGACAATGAAGATCCCTTTTCAAGTGGAGAAAGTGTTTGCTGGGAGTACTTAACACTTGTATAATTTCTGAACATAAGAACTTCCAATGTGCTTATCCTCCACTTTGTAAGTGTCTTGAAAAGGACAGAATTATGCAACAGGAAATGGCAGTACTTCTTTAACATCACATTCAGTGCACTCTTACATTCATCTCTGTTGGTCATAATGTGAACATTTTACACAGTAGTTTGGTTTTCTGAACAGCCATGAACATTAAACTGTCCAGGATTTCATGGCCTTGAGGTTAGCAGCTTCTTGGGAGCAGAGCAAAGCCGAGTATTAAACTGTATAGCAGATTCTATTTCTAAAGTTTTATTTTTGCCATGGCAGAAAGTCAGCAGAATGCTTTTTCCATGGGTGTTTCCTTTGGTTTGGCTACAACAGATTACTGATGAGGGAAGAGCAAATTTCCATTCTTGTGCACATTTGCTGAATATTCCTTCCTCTCTCAGAGGACCACAGCTCAGCCACAGACATAGGAATGAACAGGATGAAATGTGATGGGGCTTGAAATGTCTTTAGGTGACAGAAGCTGTCTGGAAGTCTACTTTTTTTTTCCAATAAGGACTCTTTCAATTTTTGGTGCTTGACTTCGGAAACAATCAAGCAAACAAAAAGCTGGCTGGTTCAAGTTCATGTCTCATATAGAGATATGTTGGAAAGCTACATGATCTCTGCAGTTTCCATTTAAGGAAATATAGAAATGAAATAATCCCCATATAATCTCATATAATTCCTATTTAAGAAAAGAATTTTAAAGAAATGAAATTGTTTTTCCTTTTTTTAATTCCTGGGAACAAGTAATAGTTCTGGACATCCAGTGAGAATTTTGGGTAGAAAGCTTCATTTTGCTGTTGTTATTTAACTAGGACTTTGTGATTTTATTCATGATTTTGAAGGCTTGGCATGGAGGGGAAAAGGAGAAAGCTAAAGCAGGAGGAGGAGTGAAGGTCACATATTTTGATCTTTGTGCATCCTTATCCAGGTATGGCTGAATTCATTGAATTTGCTGGTCATCAATTTGTTATGTACCTCACACAGTCTTTGAATACCAGTTGAGGTAGGGAAATGGTTAACAGCTACAGTGAAACTTTGGGTAGATTCCTGATTACCTGGAAACTCAATAGTGCTAGTGGATGCTTTGAATTTTCTTCATTTTCAGAGGATTTCCATACTTTTATGTGAATTAAGTACTAGCTGACTGTTCTATTGGCATAGATATTGTATGGCTTGGTATTCTTGCTCATTTTGGCATAAATATGTTTCAGACTGGGATAACTTGCATGCAAGCTGGACCATCAAAAGATCAATCATTTGTAATGATCAGTGTCTGAAAGATACCATATAAAATACAGCATCTGGAGCTGCAAAGAAATACAAAATACTGAAAACTTTAGTTCCACCAGGAAATTAGTTTTTTTCTGAGGTAATATATGTGTGTATTCTGGCAGAAAACCCACCAATGACAGAACTGTCACATGTTTTAAATAATATGGGTAGCAGAAGCAGATAAAAATGATACACCTAAGTGACACTGCCAGTAGTTTTAGAAGAAAAAAAATTGGTGATGTACATTCCACTAAACTGTGCTTTTATTCCATGTGGAATGTTAATCTACCTGGTCTGACCAGTGGTTGATATGTTATTTCTTGGATATTTGCCTATATGTATGTGCAACATGTAACGGTGTTATATTAATTTTATAAGCATACTACATTTATTACCGGTCTTTAAAACTTAACCACAAGTTACAGAACAACTATGGAAATGCTTTGTTTTGCCCAGAACGTAATTAAAATATATCATTTGTATGCAACTTGAAAAAGGAAATGTCTGGAAGAGTTCTTAAGCACTCCATAGCCTGATATCCTCACAAAGATTAGATGGAAAGTCATACTGTGCATTCAAAACCTGAAGCATGCTGCATTCATCTTTTGTCCCATTTGCACTTGTCCACTGGAAGCTCTTAGCTCAGATGTGTGCAGGTTAAGTGTGTGTGTGTGTGTGTGTATAAAAGCTTGGAGATGGGGATACTGAAACTGATGTTAATCTTGCCAGAATTTAGTCATCTAAAAAATGCCTAAGTTTAAGATAAGTATCTAAGCTCTTTTGAGAACTAATGACTTGAAACAGGTACTTCCAGAGTGCAATCTCATCCAGAGGGTAATTGGCTAAGAGAGGGCGATAAATTAACTAGAGGGAACAGTTAGCTGTCAGCTGAAGTTAGGTGACATGGAAGCCTTTCTGTCATCAGCTCTTCTGCATGTGAACAGCCTTGACAGATTGTGGTTTAACACACCTTTTTCTTCTTCCCATTGTCCACGCATGATGTTTGGACAATGCTGTAGAGATATATCTGAATCTTTATGTGAGTTATATGCATTTAACAACATAAGCTATATATGCACATTCGAAGTCTAAGTATTTCTAAAAGAATTACGTGTACTACCCCAATGATGACTAATTTCTTCCACTGTGGACTCAAGAATGTAGTTGTGAATGATATTATCAGATTGTTCTGTGTCCTGCAAACTTAGGGCAGGATAAAACTTGATACTATCCTCTGAGGAGAAAGTAGACAACAGCAATTTGGGGTGGGCTCAGATTTCTGAAATACTTTCTGCAAAAGGAGCAAACATGTACTCATTGGAATTTATAAATACACGTAATGTTCTGCACGTCACTCCAATAGGTAAATATTACGGTGGTAATGAACTATGCTAATTTAGACCTTATTTTTATCATGACATCACCTTTCATTAATTACCATAAGGCAAATGCAACTGTGTTACTATGTCAAAAGCTATGTATCACTGTGAGAAAATATTCTGCTTAAGACCATATTCTATTTGCACTATATATTCCAAGTACTAGCAGTGAACTGCTGCTTAGACTATGCATTACTAATAGTGCAAAGAAAGGTATTAAATCCAAAATATGGTAGAAATGCAGAGTCTTACAGGATAACTTTTAAAATTATTAAGAATTTAAAAGTAAAGTGTGGCTACAGAACTGTTTGCCATTTCACAAGCCTAAACCTCTGTGTTAGTATGTGCAGTTGCTATCAAGATAATTGTAAACCAGGCCAGTGCTTTTAAATTAAATTAAAGCTGTATGAATAGTCATCAGAGTAAAATAAATTGACACCATTCACACTCAGAGAGATTGTTCTTAGATGCTGAAAGATATAAAGTGATGGGAAAATATGCATTCTTCAGTGCTTTGTTTGACATGTTTGGTTTTTTCCTCACAGTACAATGCTGTGGATACAAATCCTTTATCTGTGTATATTATGCAGCCCATCTGGGACAAAATTATTAAGGTAAGAATTTCATTTTACTAGAAATATCACACGATGATGTAGGATTTTATTTATTTTTTTTTAAAATATGGCATGTATTTTCATTAAAAAATGCAAAGTGATCAGTAAAGCTGAAATTAAGATATCTGTATATAAGAAAGATGTTTTGGGATATATAGCTGTATTTGAGTATGTTTGGATCTTGAAGTGGATTTTTTATTACAAAAATAAGGTCTGTTATTTTTTTTCTGATCAGTATATAAAAGGAATCTGTTTCTTTTTTACATCTTTCACTATTACATCTTTCATTAAACAGCTTTGCAGACATTGATGCGTTTACTGAGTACAAATTATTTTCTTGCAGCATATGCCACCTAACAACAGCCTGGCTTTCTCTCTGTGTTGTGCACATGATTTTATGCAAGTACTGGCTCATTTTCTCCCAAGGGTACTTGCTCAGGGGAGCTAGGCATTTCTCTAAGAAGCTGAGAATGAGAGCGGTTACCATGATCACCGTAACGATTAGAAGATGGCATCTCTTGAATGCATTATGATATGCAGTTTTTAAAAATAAACCAGCTCACAATAAGTTTTGATCTTGTTGGCAAAAAAAAAAACAACCCAAAACCAACAACGTTATCTGGATTAAATATGAATTTATTGATCTCCAAGGAAGCAATGACTTCTCCATCTGCCTTCTTAGAGGAAATCTTTAAAGTGCAGCAGACTTGAAAACAAGCCTGTATACAAATGAAAAGGATGTATGTGGTCAGAGTGCTGTTAGATCTGCCGTCCTTGGGTTCTGTAATTTGGGTATTGTTTATGCTTGATATAGCAGGAAAATCAATCTCTTGCTCATAACCTCAATGTTAATTTCATGGAAGTGTGTATATGACCTGACTTAAGAATTAAAAAACAACCCACACAAGGTATGAGAAAAAAGCAATTCAGCTAAAAGACCCTGTTTTCATTCCCATCATAATATTGAAGATAACAATGAAGCAGAAAGGCATACCCCACCCCACCCCTGGCTCAGCACTCTGGAGTCCGGCACAGGAGGTGAGCTTTTGAGCTTTGGTTTAGGAGATCCATGGGTATTCATCTGCTATCAAACTCAAGGGAGAGTATTATCAGCTAGAAACTTCCTTTAGAGATAAGTTCTTCAAATGGTTGCAGGATTTTCCTGCAAGAAGAAAATCAACATTCTTGGCCCATGTAGCATAGAGTGATAGATCCTATTAGAATTCTACCTCTTCAGATTTTTTTAAACCTCCTTAAATTTTAGGTGAGCATGATTTTGTTCACTTCTTGCTGCAGGAGAACCTAAACCAGAGCACAGGGCTGAAAACCTATTTCAAAAGCTGGGAGATCTGAGTACAGAATCAAAGACTGGAGTGGGTATGGTCTGTACTTTGTTATTTGGCTTGATTTGAACCCTGAAGATCCAGCAATGAACATTCTGCTTTGCCTTCTGGTGCCAGAGCATTGCATGATAATTCTCAGTGATTATCACAAGGATTTGGATGAAAATGATACTGCTCTCAGTTTTCATAGAAGTAGTCATTCTGACATGAAAAATACTGCCAGGTAAAATCAGAGTCATGCAGAGGAGTTGGGAATGCACAGCTGCAGAGGGGAAAGCAGTATGTAATGGAGATTACACTAGAGTCACCTTGATTGCTCCTAGAGATAAAAATCAGAACTGGGAAAGCACATATGAATCAGTTAGCTTTTATTTTCTAATCTGGTAAAAATAAACATTCCACAGGGACTATTTTTACCAGATTCTGGAGGCATTAAAACAACCTAAACTTCACAGAGCTAGGCAAACAAATAAACAAATCTATGAGAACAGAGGCTTGGGATTTAGGTCAGGCCTTTCATCTGTCAATTTAGTCCTATTTGCAACATAGGTTTGTCTGTGTTCTGCAACAGAATTCATTGGAAAGTATGTCTTCTATGAATGAGACATTATCATTCATTGTAAGATACATTTCCTATGTTATCAGAAATTAAGAAGAGCCTGATATTAGACATGATATGGGAATTTATGAGTTGGGATCTTGACATAATAGGAAATTAAAACATGTTATTGTAACCCAGCTCATGTACCTGTAGTGGGGATGCTAGAAAAGCAAAGAATTAGTGCATTTAAGTTAGAAATTTTCCTGAAAATTCTGAGCATGACCTTCCTTCCTTCCCTCTTCCAAGGACATCTTTCTTATGCACTGTATCATGTGCCTGTGTCAGTTTCAGTGTGGTTTTTTGATGTATGTGGTTCAGAAATGTGTTGAACCTGATGCTGAAGCAGAAAGTGAAGGGTAATGTTTAGTGTCTGAATTCTGTAACGGGCTTGAAGTATTCTGAGATACTCCTGTTTGTGGCAGCTTTTCCACATTGTATGAAACTATACACCTGTAGGAGACTACAGAGTAGCAATTAACTTTCTCTGTGTGTTGTTTAAAACCGTTCTGATTTTGCAACTATAGGTGGTTTGTCTTTAATTAATTCAATGTTCCATCCTTTTGCCTTTAATTAGAAGATTTGTATTTTATAATAAAGCACAGTCATGTACTCTCTGACACACAATGGATAGTACTACTTGGCTACATACACTGGATATTCCTCCTCTATCTGTATTCATGTGAAATCACAGTTATGCAGGACAATGAGAGGAAAAGGAGGAAATCCCACTGGAATACGCAGGTGTGTGGCAGCTTCACTGAAGTCAATTACTTCCCCCTCTCTTGCCTTTATAACCTTTGATTTTATCACTAGAATTGGGCATGAATAGAATGTTAGTGGTCTCAAGTGGCTTAGTGAAGGAATATTTCAAGTTTGAACAGAGCTTTACATAAACATGTGTACTTTACCATTTATTATTCAAATAGTTGATACATTTAAACATTTGCTGTGTGTGTTAAGGTTTTTAGCATGAATGGTCATGGACCCATTAAAACAGAAATGAGCATTTTGTGGAACTTAAAGTTTTTAACATGATTTTGCAGGAAAGCAGATGTGATTTTCCCCAGGGACATCTCCAGTTGTATTAATCATGTAGTGCATTGATGTGTTAGACTTCTACTGTGTGTTAATTAGATAATAAAAACAGCAAGATATTGTTCTGCAGAATACTAGTAAATTCAGGCTGTATTTTTTCAACATGTGTGAAAGTTAGTCTTTAACACCCTGTAATTTTTGAACTGTGAAATAAGGTGATGGCAGTGTAATACCAACCAAAAGAATAAGGGGCATTAAATGTAACAAAAGGGGTTCTGCAACTGGAATATTTTCTAGATACCTTCCAAATACTTTCTAGATACCTTCCAAATACCCAGACAGATTAGGTTCATTAAGTTAAGGATCAAAAGAGTGTGCTTAGGGATTTAACTGCAGGAGAAGCTGCTTTCCAGAGGATAGATCTCCCATAACTGTTTTTCATGGTGTGTCTACTAGCTGAAGGGGTTGTAAGTATTTTTTGATGGTTTCTTTCTTAAAATGCATGATGTTAAACAAGAAAGTGGGTAAAAGTACCCTTCTCATGTTTGCCCTGTGAAAGCATAAATTATTTCCTGTAATAACTTAATAATGGCATTGTGACTGTTTAGAATGATGAGCCTAATTATAAAGCAGATACTTATGTTGCTCCACTTTATTTAATAGTCAACAGTTCTTATGAATCACACAGGAGAAATCAGTCATTATAAAACAATATAATGGATGGCATCTGTATATCCATGTAAAAGGTTCATCCACAGGTTGTCTTAAACACACTATTTTGATCTAGGTTTTAGCTTAAAAGAGGCTGATCTATAACTCCTTGGGTGTCTGTCCTTATTTCATGTAAGGTCATAGGCATTGGATAAATTCCACAGCAGGCAATTCATACCAGGCCTCCATCTTACAAGGTTTCTGCATCTCCTGGTAGCAAAATTAGGAGAAGTGCTGCTGTTGCTGCATGCTGAGTGTGCAGTCACTGTAAGAAGAGGGGACAGTGCAGTGGAGGATTCCTCCTCAGGTGTTCTCCTAAAGGAGCTTCAGGGAATGTTTGATGTCGGTTGTTCTTAGGGATTTAGAATTGGGCTTTTGAAGTCTCAGAATGATACATGATTTTTTTTAATTGTAGCTCTATGCATTCCATGATGTATTTTAAATACTATAAAAGCTGACATACTGTATCTTAAAATTAGTGATAAAATCCTATTCATAAGGAAAGTGAATCAGATTTCGTATTTTTCCCAACATTATTAAAGAAAACATCTAAGAAGAATATTCAAGAATTTTCATGAGAGTTTTGAAAGTTTACACTGTACAACATCAGTTGCATATTTTTTCCCAAATATTATTACTTGTTATATAGTAGAAAAAGAGGATCTAGTCAGGACAGTCAGTCCAAGCATTCAAATTCATATGCAATTTTTTCATTTAGCAATAGGATACAGGAAATGTAAATATGTATACAAAATGATACATATTCATGTCTGTCCATTTAGCTTATCCAAAGAAATTAAAAAGACTTTTGATTTCAAAACTATCATTAGTATCTGAAATGACAACTTTTTTCTTTAATATTGTTTTGCAATATTTTATAGTGTACTTTATTATAGTGTTGAAGCCTTAGATGCTCTGAAGAACTTGATTATAAGTCTCCAATATTTGTATGGTTTGAAAATGTTGATACTGAATTTGAGTGATGGTAGTGATAGATACTTGTATTACTGCAAATATGTTCTGTCTAAAAATAACATAGGAAGCTGTGTATGTTGCTTCTGAATATATTCTGGAGAAACTGTGTTGCTTGGGAAGAGTGTTATCAAAAAGGATCCCTGTTGCAGTGTAAGGAATACCTTAAAGCTGCAGGGGATGAATAGCTGAGAACAGTTAATGGGGCAAAGAATCAGAGGCTTAGGCGAAGTCAGAGAGTCCTTTTCAGCACTCTGCAAAATAAAATGAATTAATGGAGTGTTTATAATTTATGACTAAAGAGGGAGACCTGTCAGAATGCTACTATCTGGAGAAGGAGGTAACTGCTTAGTGAAAAGGGAGATCTTCTGAATCTAAAAGTGTAATGCTCTCAATGCCTGACTTTGTTGATGTTTTGAGTTGGAAGTTATTGACTTCTTTTAGAAGAGGAAATTTCCTTGTTGTAGTGTGGGAATAGAATGCTTAAAAAACCTTCCATGTGGATGCTGAATTACCACACTGGGGTGCTGCAGCCTTCTTTCAGTTGCGATACACACAATTGCAAGTACCTTTCCTTGGTGGCTGGGAAAATAAGGGTAACTTATAACATAGGATATACAACATTTAAAATGAGATTTTTGTTGCAGCCATGAAAATCAGGGAAGAACATTACAATTGAAAATAAATTTCAGAGATGAAAACTATTTTAATTTCAAAACAGGAAAATATGCACAAATCTGAACATTGCTGATGTCATCTACAGGCTTCTCCTTTCCTGATGCAGTATAGAAAATATTTAATTAAAGTAGGACTTGCAATATGAAATAGAATTTTTGTTACATTTTTTTCTTTCTTCTCAACAGATAGTGCCCTTGTGGGTCGCCCCCAACGTGTTAACATTCTCTGGATTTGTCATGATTTTAGTAAATTATTTTCTAATATCTTCCTATGACTGGGACTACACTGCCTCAGGTAAACATCCTCGTGTTGTATGATTAGTGAGCTGCTTATGTCACACCATCGAATTACACAGGGAAGTACCAGATACCTGGACCTTCCACTCAGTTCCTTAAGGAAGCTCCATGTGCATATAGGAGATTCTGACCTCACACACGGCATTATAAATTTAAATCATTTTATTGAAAAATCTTATTTAGTTTTCTCCCTAAGTATGGGGTTTAGCATGTGCTGCTTGAAGTCTCTATGATAACATCTCATTTTATTTAAAGTGTATTCCAGGATTTAAGTACACAGCCAAAACCAACCCTAATGTTCTTCATAAAAATTTAATGGGTTTCCCATTTCCTAATACCTAAATGGGTGCTTGAACAAGTTCATTTCCCTTTAATTACTCCACCCCTCATTTGAGACAGCTTCTAGACAGAGAAGAAAGAGTTTCTAAACAAATGCCTTTTGAAATGATGACTTTTGAAGTCCAAGTCCATATGTGCTCCTCATGGCAGACCAAGTCAAAAGCTTTTTGGAGCAGATTGCTCCTTAGCATTCAGTTCTGTGCTTCTCAGAACAGCTTGAAGCCTACAGAAAGTAGTAAGCATCTCTCAGGTGATTTATATATAAAAACCTTTGTTTCTTTAAGCTAGACAATTTGGTGAAGATTTAACATGTTTATTTCCTGAAACTTTTATGTTTGGGATTTTTTTTTTTTTTTGCTGTCTTTCTTTCATTTCTTATACCTGTGGTTAGGTTCAGGAGGTACCCTCTGGGGTGAGCTGTTTGTACACTTATCACAGCAGTTCCAGAGGCAGGGATACTTATTAGCAGGTTTGGTTCAGAAATAATCCAATATGAGCATTAAGTTTTCAGTACCCAGCATATTATGTAGCTATTTGGCATCATCCTTATACATTTTTGGGATTTTTGTTAATCAATGTAGCTCATGTTTACTAAGTTCTGTAACAAAAGAGCATCCAGCACAGATTTTTGAATGGCATAATTTTACCCTGACATATTCCCAGTAGACACACATTGAACCTGAAGACATTTAAAATGGTGATTAAGCCTGTTAGAGTTGAGACCTCTATGTATAGCTTGAAACCTCCGTTTCACACAAGAACAGCGCCCCTCATTTCTCAATTGATTGAAACCGTTCATGCAACCCTATGAGCCTTTTGAGTATCATATATCAATCCCATACCTAGGATCAGAAATAAAGGACTTCATTTCCTGGACAGCTGGTTTTCATTCTACAGTTTGCAAATTTGCAGCTAGGACTCTGACCTTGCCATCTTTTCTTTCAGAGTGGCAAGATGAGGCACTGAGAGAAAGGTGGCCAGGGGCACTGCTTTAGGTACTGGTGTTTCCCTGTCCAGCAAGGGCACACCTCTGTGTGCAAGCATTCTCTGTGTTTGTTGCCCAATACCAGAAAACTGAGAGGGCTTTGTGCTTACGGTTGTTTAGTGCTGGTGTAGTCCTTGCTGAATTACGTTTAATGTAATATAGAATGCTCTTTGGGACAAGGATTGGTTTCTTTAAAAAACAATTCTACCCTTGCATTATTGCTATCAGCAGAGCAATAAGAGAACCCTGGGTTCTGTCCAATTCAACTTTCTTCTGTTTTTTCAAGGAAAAAAAAAAATAAATAAAAGGTGCTAATATCTGTCCTGTCCAAAGGACATAAATTCCTGTTCAGATTTATACAGTAAAAGTGCTGTGCAAACCCCACGTTGGCACTAATAATAATGATCATGCTTGAAAAGTACTTTTTTTCCCCTCTTTAGTATTACATTAACTCATTTGTATATGGATAGTCTTCCCGCGACTGTGAAAGCTTTTACCTAGTTACTGTCATTGTTTTGTGCAGTATCAGAGTCATTTCAAACCCCAAACCCCTCTACCTTCTATTCTTTACAGTGTATACACATTCAAGCCTGCTCACTGCTTCTTTGATGGAGCTTACTGGTGACTTAAGGTCAAAACTGACTATTTCAATCTGTTTGTTGTAGTGGGCAAATCAGTGGCAGGTTGTTCATATGTATATGCGTATCTCAGTGGATTTCTTTGATGTTAACCGCTGTTACACTGACTCACTGCTCAATGTATTTCAGGTACCAGTCCTGGACTTGTTCCCACATGGGTGTGGCTGTTCAGTGCTTTTACCACCTTTTGTGCTTATGCTTTAGGTAAAGTACAGTGAAATAATTTACATGTCTGTCATCCTCTTGTAGTTTTATCTACTAATGCCCTTTTGCTGATGTTGAGATGAAAAGGCATCGTGGATGAATTAATATAATTATATAGTAGAGGTTCTATGACTGTAGCTCTTATCCCTCTTGAAAGTTCAAATTATTTTAGAGGAACAATGGAAATCATTAAGTAACAGTAGTCATTGTTGTTTGGTTTCATAGCAGTCTTTGGCCCCCAGTGATGACACTGTGAGAAGTTTCCTGAGAAGCATTAAGGGAGGGTGTTTTCAAAGACAGGGAAAATAATGGTTATTCTTTACAGCAGAGAATAAGGAAAATGAGTGTAGCACTGTGTGTTAAAGTATTAGGTGCTTCGGTACTTAAGGTGTGTGTCAGGAGAGATGGTGTGAATGTGGTACAGGCCTGAGCTGCCTGTGGAGATGAAGTTCTTTGGGTTTTTTTAATTTCCTGTTGCTGTTTTTCTCCAATAACACCTGCACTTCAGTTTCAGTCTCAGATTCCATTTTTACTTTTTATATCACACCGTGGGTGTATTTTTAGGTACATTGCACCTTGCTGTGCAGTGGCGTGAAGATGTAGGTCTGAGCTGATGCAGATGTGGGAGTGAAGATCCACATTTGCACAGCCTTTTTGCTTCCTCTCATTCCAAATGAATCTCTCCACAATGTGGTGCAACAGAGTTAATTTGGGGGGGGACCTCAAGGTAGTATATTTACATGGGCTGCACTGTGCTGTGTAAATGTACCCTTTCTTTGGGGCTGGTTCTTACAAGACTCTGCACTGCAGTGTGTAGCTATATGTTTTTGTGCCATAGTTAAGATACCCAGGCTAGATACATATGTGTTCTAGATGTACACTGCAATGTTGTGCAAAGATGCTGGCCATTTCTGGTATCAGACCCATGCATGTAGAGCTATCTTGATTAACCTGGAAGTATCCCCTTGTGCAGACATCTCTCTCTGCATTGTAAATGCCTTTGCATTACTGTTCAAGTGGTAAGCTTGTGCCAAAACCATTTTGTCCAGGATTTCTTTGTATTTGTAACATAAAAATCACTGGAACAACAGTCCCCTGAGTCTGACTACCAGTCAGATTTCCCTAACAACCCTCTATAATCATTAGCAGAAGCAGCAGTTTCTTTTGTGGAAGTAATTCTTTATGTGTGGAATTTAATGAAGTGGCTAGTGTTTTATAAATAGGAATTACATATTGGAGCTGCTAGTGTACGACACCACTGAAAGCTCATTGGAATCTCAGCTACTGAGGTTCTTAATGTACATTATTTGCCAGTGAGGCCTATAGTTCCTAATACTTGGAAGACAAGGAATATGGTGTTAACAGTCGAAGCTATAATGAACTGATCTATGTGTAGATTTTTATGTCTGCTCTCCAAGTCACTTCAGGAAATATTTAGTCTCAGATTTAATTCTGCATGGACAAAGTTTTCCTTTTGGATGACTGCAAAGGGCCGTAATAACTAACCAAATATGCAGTTTTAATTTCTCTCAGCTTCTTTTTAATGACACAGTTACTCTCCTCAAAATCCCTAGTATGCTGCTCTCTTTTCCCACCTTTGTTAGGGTGGCTTGGTATCTTTTTCCTATCTGTAAAATGGAGTACTTTTTGCTGGTATTTTGAATTCCACTATTTGAAAGTTACATAAACATTAATAAAACTGAATATTTATAAACCTCTATGAGACAAAACTGTAATATGAGAATTCCAAAGCAATGGAAGTGTGACACAGGATATGTCCACTATTGCACATACAGCATTGTTGGCACGAATGATTTCAAACTGAAACCTAAACAGAAAATATTCTCGGTCTCTTAAAATGGTAGTGAAAACACATGGAAAATGTGGGTAAATGGTTGTGAAAATCCAATTTTACATATGTGTTATACAGTTCCTGTATTTTTCTCCATGCTCATTATAATTAGAAGCACTGTATTTTATGATACCATTATAAGCCTAATATTTTTCAGTAAAACTAAGATTTCTGCAAAATGAAAACCACTCTTTCATTGTGCTGTATGTATTTCAGTATCTAGTATGAATATTCTTTTGGACAACCTAAAATAATATATGAACAGACAAGTCTTCTGTCATTCTTATTTTTAAAATAGTATTTTCTCCCTATAAATGAATCTTCTTCAACTTGGGTAGATGTTCTTGAGATATAAAAGACCATAAACTGTTTAGGGATATGTACATACCTATTTGGTAGTTAAGTTTCAGAAGTATCCTTTAACAGACTAAAGAATTTCTACTTTTGTAGCAACACTATTCCAGTTACCTCAAACTTATACAGTTTCTTTTCTGCACATTTCAGTAAGATGCTGACAATTCATATTTGAAATCCTCTATGAGATCTCTAATTTTCAGGGTTGTAAGAACTGTCTCAAGAGATTTGTATTTGAGAGGAGAAGATCTCACAGCTGTTTAGATATTCCAAAATGGAGATGGTTTAAAATCTGTATGGAATGAAATCCCATGTTTTCCTGGTTTAGATCCCTGAAGTATATTTACATTAAACAAAACTCAGAGTACTGCCAAATAATCTGGAGAAGTAAGTAGCATATGATCTATAGCAGCTGTGGAGTCTTTGGTCTCACTCTGTTGAGCTGTACCTCTGGTGATTTTTGGGTTACTAATGATCAATAGCTAATAACTATTAGCTACAGTACCTTCCAAGTAACATTAAAAAGAAAAAATTCTCCATGTTATTTTGAGATTTAGGGTAACAAGTAATCTGTGTACTTTTTCCTGAGGGACTTGTCCTGCATATTTACACTTCACTTTAAGAAAATGTTTCTATTTCTCACCAGCACAGGCTCAAAGAAGAGATTAAGGGTATGGCTTGGCAATATAACTAAGAAAGGTTATAGCTGCTAAGCCCCCTTCCTCCTCCTCCCTGTATTCCCTGTATTCACTGCTCCTCCCTGCTGCCACCTCTCTTCTTTTTTGTACCATTCACAGTGCCAGTTCTGTTCAGTGACCCTGAAGTAAATGTAATGTTTCTGTCTTTCCACCAGCTGAGCAGGATGAGAGTTCAACAGCAGTGAGCTCTTCAGATTGACTCAAACGGTATTGTCCAGCTGCATCCTTAGAGTGAGGTCCAGTAGAGTGTTTGGGCATCTTTCAAGAACTTTAGTATAAGTGATCAACATATAACTCACCTTAACAGTAAGGTATTTGTAGAATCACAGAATCATCTAGGTTAGAAAAGACCTTTAAGATGAAGTCCAGACATAAACCCAACACTGCCAAGGCCACCACTAAACCATGTTCCTAAGTGCCACATCTATGGGTCTTTTAAATACCTCCAGGAATTGTGAATCCACCACTGCCCCGGGCAGCCTGTTTCATTGCTTGACTGCCCTTTTGGTGAAGAAATTTTTCCTAATATCCAATCTAAACTTCTCCTGGCACAGCTTAAGGCTGTTACCTCTTGTCCTACCACTTGTTACGTCGAAGAAACCAGCACCCACCTCACTACAGCCTCCTTACAGGTAGCTGTAGAGAGTGATAAGGTTTAGCTGAGCCTTGTTTTCTCCCCAGTTCCATCAGCCACTCCTCAGCAGACTTGTTCTCCAGATCCTTGACCAGCTCCATTGCAGTTCTTTGACTCCACTCCAGCACTTCAAAGTTTCTCTTGTAGTGAGGGGTCCAAAGCTGAGCACAGTATTTGAGGTGCGGCCTCACCAGTGCCAAGTACAGGGAGATGATCACTTCCCTGACCCTTCTGGCCATACTGTTTCTGATCCAGGCCAGGATACTATTAGCCTTCTTGGCCACCTGAGCACACTGCTGGCTCTTGTATCCTAAGATTTCAAAAAAAGACTCTTTAAAACATCTTATGTAGGTACACACACAAATACATTTTGTGACATTTGGTCTTTGAGGCTGCCAAGGAGCAGTTAGTCATGGAGGCATTTAGCATTAGGCAATCTAAATGCCTTAGTGATACTACTCCATAAGTGGTCTGAAGTTTCAGAGTGTCCACAACACCAATAGATGGGCAAGAAGTCCTATGGATGCTTTTCAATGTTTTCATTGAGAAACTGATTATAGGGACTGACATTAAAGTGTTTAAAGACCACTGGGGACAAGTAATTATGAATGTCTTTCTAAAGCTCGCAACAAAGGTGGCATTTAGTTTAAGAGCGAAGCTAAGGACAGAAAAATCATTTGACAACTGAAGCAAATATTTTACAAGAATCCTAACATGTTGGTACTGAAGCCACAGTTGTGCTTCAGTTTGCTGTCTTTGATGTATTTTTCCCATACATTATATATGGCAGTAGTGAAGTGTATGTGAAGGAAGTTACTCCTTTTGTTGTGCTCTAACTATTTCTTTGCCTTTCCTGATCCTTCTAGATTCCATAGATGGGAAGCATGCTCGAAGGACTCAGTCCAGTACTCCTCTGGGAGAATTATTTGACCACGGGCTGGATAGCTGGGCTACCTCCATTTTTGTGCTTTCTTTTTTTTCTGTCTGTTCCCGGGATAATGGGAAGAGTGGAATTTCTGTATATACAATGTATATATATTTAAGCATCATCTTGTTTAACTTTATGTGTTCACACTGGGAGAAATATAACACAGGAGTTCTTTTCCTTCCTTGGGGATACGACATAAGCCAAGTGGTAAGTATTTATCATTCCTGCTTTGGTTTTATTTTTTTTTAACTGTGTTAGTGTTTTCATAATATTACAGAAATAGAAAAACAGAGCTCAAGGCAAATATATTTGGCCAAGATTTTGAATGTGAAATAGCATAACCCTAAAAGTAATTCAGAAATATTTCCTGCATTTGCAAGGGAGGGATGCTCTAAAGCAAATTGTCAGCATCAGAGATTCATTGCCTTTCAGGAAAAAAAGGCTTGCAGCAAGCCTAGCAGTCAGACATGCTCATAAGAATGTCATTTAACTACATTTGATTTGTGGCATTAACAAAAATTATTGTGCTATCTGAACCCATATGCAATTTTCCCACCAATGCTGGGTTCTGAGGCAGAATGTGAATTAGTTCAAGTAGTATTTATTAATAGTAATTATGCAGCTATACAACACTAGACCTTCTCAATTCTACCTCTTCCATCAAATGTGGTGATGGAAGCAGCATTGTACCTATACCGTGAGCATTAACTGTTTTCAAGTGAGTTTTACCCTTGGAAAAAAGTAAGTCATACCATTAGAGGTTTCCACTCTGGGAATGGCATTCAGTAATGTGAATTACATATCAGCCCACAGCCAGTTCCCATCTGAGTTCTTGACTGGTTTACAGCCCTGCCTTGAGGTGGCCCTCTTCAGAAACATGCCAGGGTACCATGGTGAGTGGTGGCCTCAGCGCAGAAATGAGCAGCAGCAGTAACAATCTAAGTGCACTGCCAAGGGCCTAGCATTGGGATTTCTGGGCTGTCTTATGTGTTTCTTAGATAGCCAGGTTCTTGCAGCCTGAGAAGCGCAGTCCCAGTTTTCTGATCTTCCTGTCACAGGCATAGGATGAAAGGTACAGCCAAATATATATAATTGAAAATAAGTTTGACAGATATTCAAATATGTGCTTTAAAGGAAATACAGTATTTAAATTAATGGCTGCAGATGTATTGCTGTAAACATAATCAGAACCCAGTGGTTTAAGAACAACTCTGAGATGGTGGTCCAGCTGTGGTGCATCTGTTTTGTCCCCTGCAAAATAGGTCCTGGGAGAAGAAGTTGGCTCAGGACTAGGACATTAGGCAGCCAGCTGGTCTGCAAGATTCAGCCATGTCTGTGCAAGGTTTCTTAGTGAAGTTCTTCCAGCAGGAGAGAAACTGCTATGTTCAAACCTATTTCACTTGCTGCTCAGGTGATCACTGTAGATATACGTGTGAATGTTTAGAAAGCTCTTTTAGATTACTACAGCATCCAAATGATGTTTGTGGTTAAATGTGGGAGTGGGTATCAATTAGTGGAGCAGTACTGTTAACTCTTGTCAGTGCCTTTTTGTGACCTATGCCTCTGTCACTGCTTTCCCATCTGGGAAATAATGGCGGTAACGTTTCCTTGCCTGACAGAGTTGTGGTGAGGCTGGATTTCAGAAAGCTTGCAAACTGCTTTGATTAGCTTGGATGCAAGGTGCTAACAAGTACTGTTTCCTGTCCCCCTTTGATACTGAATTGCTGTCCCGCATGCTCATTTCTAGTAACTTCTGTGATGATTTGCTTACAGTCTAAATGATAAGGATATAAATGTAAGGATTTTTTTGATGCACAATCATCATCAGCAGTGGAAGACAGTGCTACTGAAATGTCTGTATGTGAGTTTACCCACCTGTGAAAATCAGCTGTTGTAGTTGTAATTGCCTATGAACAAAGAAAAGACAGGACTTGTAGATCAAGGTAGTATTTTTTCCATTAGTCCAAACTACATTTCACGCATACCAGAAAGTTTGGGTTTTTCTCAGCTGTACTCACCAGTCTAGTAAAAGATCTTAATTCCCCTACAAAAATTACCTTTTTTGTAAGAGGCAAGGCAATACAGTCATTCAGCAATTTTTGTATGATGTGCCCACTATTAAAGGTAGCTCTTAATCTACAGCTACTTGGAGGTGATGAGGATGCTGAGGACCTAAACAAATGGCTGATGATGAGTAAGAAAGGTAATGTTCCCCTTGCTGGTTTTTTCCCTGCCACTTCCCTGCCAGATACTCCCACAGCCACATTCAGAGACAGCAAGAATGGAAGCACTTACAAGCTGCTTTCAGACTGATTCCCAGCGTTTAGTTCACTATTTCCTCTGTGGCATTCCTAGCTGAATTGCTGCATGAATGTGCCTCTCTGGTCTGTCTTGAATAACTTCACCAACAACATGATGCTATCACATCGGCAATGTCAGACATTCAGGTAGTCTAGTCCTCTGCTTCTGCTTGTAAATTTGATAGTAGCCAGGAACTTTGGACTTTGTTATCACCACAAAGGTCAGGAAATACAATAATTAGTATAAGTGTGCAAATAGGTAACTGTTGACCTTAATGAAAGCATTACTGGCATGTAGCTCCCAGGACACCACTGCTGAGTCAGCTTCACTGTCTGTAAGCACTCACTGGCTCTGTGTTAACTGCGGTGTTGGAAGAGCTGCTGTTGCTCATGGAAAAATACCTCATTGTAGATAGAGAAATCCGTAAGTTTTATGCAGATCACAGTTTTCTGCCAGTTGATGACTCATCAGAATTGGTCACCTAATTACGGTAGCTGGGCTCTAATTGGCACTCCAATTAGCTTTGATTACAGCAGACAGCTGTTTATAGGAAGCTGTGGTTTGTAAACTTGAAAAATGTCTGTAATGTGTCTGAGAGATGTTTGGTCAGATGAATGCTTTGTTTGTGCATTCAGAATCAAGGAGGAGGTGTCTGCAGCAGTGAAAACTCTTCTCTCTCCTCCCTCCAGCACAAGGAGCTACCTTGTGCTAACTCCTCTGTGGGCAGAAAAAGATGCAGGAGAGGAGCCTCTTTACACCATCTACACACTTTCCATACACCTTAGAGTGAGCACATCTATTAAAACCCCAAAAGTCATGAAGAGAAGTCTGTAAAAGAAGCCTTTGCTATGTTCTGTGAGAAATTCTCAGACACAGCTTGTGAAAACAAACATTTTTACTTTGTCACAAGCCCAACCAAAGAAAGCTAATACCTAAAGACAAAACTTTCCAGATAAAATGAAATTTCAGTGTTCCTGCCATATGGTCATTTTCACAGACAGTTTGAGCACTGTGTTAATGGAAAACATTTCAACACCTGAACAATTGATACCATTGGAATACACTTGCGAAATTGAATATTACAGGAAAATTAAAGCACGGATTTTTTTTTTTTTTTTTTTTTTTTTTTTGTAAAATA
>NDXB01019740.1:0-42573 GCA_002631895.1 Agapornis roseicollis | reverse complement strand
TGTGGGTTTTTTTTTTTTTTTTGGGTTTTTTTTTTTTTTTGTTTTTTTTTTTTTTTTTTTGGTTTTTTTTTTTTTTTTTTTTTTTTTTTGTGGAATCATACAAAATTTAAAAGCACAGCCAGAATGTTTTTTTTTCAAAACAATGAAAAAACGTTTGATTTTTGAACATGTGGTGCATCATACAGCATCCCCAGTGTACCTGTGTGTGAAACAGAAGTGATAAATCATTAGGAAGAAGAAAAAAGATAGAATTTTCCCACATTAAAGAAGCATTCTGAATTTACAGAGGGACAAATGTGATTATGTTGCGGTGATTTACTGATCTGTGGCAAGGGAGGGAGCCACTGCTCAGAAGCCAGGTGTCCTGTTGTTCAGCCATATCAAATGGCCTACAAATTAACAGATTTTTATCTGCATAAGTGCTCCTCCTCCTCCTAGATTAGGCCTTGGCAAGTCTGTTCAGATTTCTCCGTTCAGATTCCTCTGTTCAGATGCTGCAGTGGAATCCAAGACTGTATATGTCTTGCTGTAAAGTCTTGACTTGTGGTATTTAATTTGGACTCACCATTTTGCAAAAGGTTGTAATTATTTTTACTTGCTAAAGACTACATTTGTTATCTTAAAAGTAGTAGAGCTGATCTATGCCAGAGAGATGAGTAAAAAATTACTCAGCTGCTAATATAGCTTAGATCAAGGGGCACAGCCGTTTTTCATCTTCCAGCTTTCTAAAGGAGGTTTTTGGGACTGCCTCAGTGAAGTCAAAGTTACAACTCCTTCAAAAAGAACACACCAAAAATTTGAAGCCAATGGGTGTTTTTTCATACCCTACCTCTGTTAAATGAGAGGCAACCTTAACCTGCGAGTACTGCATCACCAAATCCCAGGGCAGGGGATTTCCCTGAGAGCCTGTTGCAGCTATGTTCTTGTTCCTAGAGGTGTGCTGCCGTCTGACAGGGATACTCATGACTGCACTGCCAAAAGTACTGACTGTAATAATGGATAATATCAAAGTTCCTCTTTTATCACTTGCCAAAAAAGTCTGTTCTGAATTCAACTTGTGAGGGTAAAGTCAGGCTCCTTTAGAACCAGTTGGAGTTTTGCCATCAACTTTGATGGGGCCAGGATTCCATCCGTCATGTTTTATGCATAACAAAATGCAATTTCTGCAGAAAGCCAAATGGTAGCTCTGCTGTAGTCAGTTCTAAAACACATTATACACATCCTTCATTTAGACCAAAATTTGATTCATTGTCTTCAATGGCCCAAGATGTAACCCTCATACTTGTGCTTCTCCGTTGCAGATCTGTTGTGCTGCTTGTTCTTGCACAGGTGAATCAAACACCCAACTCTGCAATGCCAATTCAAGGAAAACTCTTGAAGAGCTACACACTGATAGGGCAAGAATCTTGAATTTAGATACGGAGAAGCAAGTGAAGTCAAATACAGTAATACCTAAATGTAATAGGGAGTTTAAGCAACATCAGTGTTTGCTACTAATCTGTGATCTTAAGCAGCAGGTTATCTAAAAAGGGGATTTTTAGTGTATCTTTTAAGTTAACGTGGATGGCCAAGAAACAGGTTTCAAGGTAGAACAGGGTTCCTTGAGGACATGGGATTAAGCGTACAAGGGCTGGGGAACCACTGCATCACAATCATTACTGCATTTGAATGTTACACACCTAAAATGGCAAGACTTCTCCAATTTGTACCATGTATGGTACAAATACAGGTAATACAATGTGAAAGGTATTGCCATAGGAGCTGTAGGGTTTTGACTGCATTAAGATTGCTGACCTCAGCTGGGTCACAGAAATAGCTCTGAAAAGAGAGTAGGAGCTTCATTTACATCTCTGCTGAAATTGGCAGCGCTTCGGAGAGACTCAAGAGTCTTATGTATAAGTCCTTTCACTCCTAATGATGTTTGACTATGTGTTTCTTTTTGTGCCCTGTAATGGTGTTATCTGTCAAACAAATTAAACATCAGGGAAGGCTTCAGCTCACTCCCCTTCTTTTTATTTATTCACATTAAATCAATTATTATTATTTCAGGTGAGCTTAGGGTTTTTTTTCCTCTCTTGGTTATTCTGATATGATCAGTACAGGGGCTGAGCACCAAGAATAGCCATATTGCCAATTCTGAAGCCTGCATGCAGATACAACAAAGTGAATGTACACTGGGGAGACCTGGCATTAAAAAGGGATTTAGGAATTTTTGTGTTTTGAAAAGGTAAGTCTGTAATGTTTACCAAATGCAGACAGATGCACACATTGCATTTCATATGTTTTATTTCCCCATATTTCATATGTTTTAAATAACTCTGTTTGTGACCCTGAAAGCTGCTTCACTGCTTAGAAGTACGTGTTTTGGAATGGTAGCATAAGAAACTGTATTGTGGAGACAGGAGGAAAATAACAGCTTGTATTAAGATGATAAGCTAAATTCCGTGTCTTTAGAAGTAAAGGATTAAAACTACATTATCTTTTTTCCTATAGGTATTAATAGCAGCATATCTGCTCACAGGTTCTGTTGGTGTAGAAGTCTGGCACAAGCCTGTTCTCTTTGGTTTTTACATTACAGACGCATTAGTAATCTTACTTATAGGTAAGTGTCCAAATCCATGCAAAACTGTACTGCTTTTTAATTATTTTGACAAGATATTTCTTCTATTTCCTTCTTTTTGTTTTGTAAGTGTTGTTTAGTCTAAAAAGCCCACATGAATGGGGCTGATTTAAAAGGAAAACTTCAAAAAAAAGAGATAATTTTGGAAACATTTTTCCTCACTGAATTACTAACTGCTACACATAAATAATACAAAAAAAAAGTTCCTTATCTGGAACATGTCACTCACATTTACATATATTATAAGTTTAATGTTTTGGCCTGCAGCACACTATGCTCCAAAACATTATAGATAGAAGGAATAAAGACATCATTAAATAGTCTTCTAAGGCACAAAAGTAGATCTGAAAAGAACCGGGTGAATTCTAAGCTGTTCTTTAGACTTAGTTTCAGAGCAGAAGTGATGCATTTCTCATACACAGGAATAGTCTATTTGCTCATCATCTGATACTGCCTGTGTAGTTTGAAATAAGCATTGAATATTTTCCAACTGCTATAGCTAGGCTGAGAATGAGAGCAGTTACATTTTTAATGAGTTAAAACCATGGTAGTCTTAGCTAGAAATGTGTGTGTGTAAAATGGCTTTGGTGTGTTGCTTGTAAGGTGAATAAATTAACATGGAAATTTGAGGGATTTTTATATAAGCATGCAAGTGATGAGGAGAGGAAACAAAAAACCCGTGTTTGACACAGGGAGTTTAGACTTACACCCCAAGAAGCTTCTTCAGTCCTTGAACCAAATAGGGAACTTGGATACAGGTGCCCACCTGTGATACTAAGAGCCATCTGAGCATTTCAGGCGGGACGTTTGAATCCACTGCATTGACATGTGCTCTCAACACCCTTTATCATGGTGAGGTCTTCAGCAGGGACTGCCTTCAGCCTCAGCAGTGCTTCCTAGAATTGCCAGATTGGAAAGGACCCTGCATTCAGGCTGTGCTTTCTAATGAGTACAAATGTTAAAGCACATGGTTTTGCAGAACTTTGTGCTTTACCCAGAGTAAAACTGACCCTGTGTAATCAAGGGTATTACATAGTCTTTTTCTTGTCAGGCCTATTTTAGGCACTCTGAGGAAAAGAAGGAAAGAAAGTGGGAATAAAGCAGTGGTTGCCTTTTCAGTAATCCATGATTTATTCAGCTTGTCAGAGGTGCAGCTATAACATGCCCTCTGGTGGCTGGCAGGGCAGACGGATGGGGAGTGATTTGTGCCCTTGAATGAGTATCACAGGTCCAAGAGAGGTGGATGCTGGCTTGCCCACAGGCAGCAGGTTAGGCCTGTGATGGCATGATGTGCTAGCGTGGACAAGTCCATTGAACGCGCTTGTTCTGCACTACATGCCTGGCTGCTTTTTGTTCCTGTCACTAAGGGACATGACAGCCAGTTCAGTGAGTACGCTGATATCTTCCCTTGTGCTTGGGAAGCCATGGATGAAGGTTTAATTCAAACTGCTCAACATATTGGGAAGGTTTGTTGTAGGGAAGCATGTCAATGTCATCAAATCTGCAGAAGTGAGCATCCTTTTTCATATTCTACCAAAACCAGCTGCAAAGCAAAGTTTGATGGACTATTCTGTTAGCATTAGAAAGAAGTACTGCTTCTGTCTCATGTGGTACACTTGCATGAATGGAACTGTGAGCAGAGAATTGAGGATTTCTTCCAGCATTGTCCTCAGCAGAGTAGGCATAAGTAAGAGCCAAAAGATTTATTTTAAAACACACTCTCACACTCTCTCCACAATGCCATTAACAGGGCCACTCTTGCAGCTTAATTATAGCTAAATATGGGCTTAAAGTATGCAAGAAATGATCTTGCTTGACTCTGCGTTACAAAACTGTCACAGTGCATGGTAAATCTCTTAAAACAGACACTAAATTTAAATATTAAGAAAAAGTAGACTCCTTCCACTGAGGATCATGCTGATCCAGAAAGCACAGGTTTGACTCTCAGCTCAGCAATAGCGGTTATCATTGGATAAGCTGTGTGCAGTGAATATGGATATATAAAGTTTTTAGAATCTTGCAGTAAATTGTGGGACTCCACTGTGATTGCAGGAAAAGTGTTGACGTAACCTACAGCAACAGCTAAGCAGACAGGAAGGTGAACTTATTTTGTCTCCCTTAGAGAGGCTGCAGCAAGTGTGTCTTGCTCAGCCAGATCCATTTGTATCAGAAAGCCCTCTCTCTGGCATGCTTACTTAAATGCCTATGTGGCTAGTTAAAAAACAAAGCAATGCAGTGGGCCCCTGATGCTTTTTATGAGTTAGTTTCCCAGGACCTTGAGAGGAGCCATTAAACTGTAACTGGCTGTCCTTAACCATCTGATGGCATTTAGTAGTCACTAGTGGTCCTTCTAGCAGTGAACCTGTAGCTGCTCCATCAATACTTGGCATTCATTTCACGCATTTACTGTTCTGCACACAACAGGAGTTCAGCTGCTGAGCAGTCACTTCTCCAAGAACAGCTGGGCTTTAGCTAGTACCTTCTGTAGTGGAAAGGCATCCAAATGTGATGCACAAGAGTGGGGGTTTTCAGACGTCTTTCCAAGAGTTTCTGGGGAAAAAACCCAATCAAACAGGAAGACTAGCTCATGTATAACCTAAGGATGAACTCTACAAATGCATCTCCTTCAAGGAAGCTGTGGTATCACCAGGTGACACTCACTCCCTGAAAATAATGGACTTTTTATCAGGTGCCAGACCACACAAAGATATACATAAAAGTGCAGCAATGGCAGTGTTTAGATTAGATGTTTTAAGAAAGCTTCCCAAGAGGGAGCTTTACATATGCCCCTGGGAACTCTCTAGCACACTGTGAACACCTGTAGGGAGGCCATGTCTCTGGCTGCTGAACAGAGATCTTGGAGGACTTGCCTGTGAATCAGAGAAACTTCTGCATAGTATTTTATGGGAACTTTTCACTTGTCCACTGTAATTTTCACAGGCAGTGAATGCAATTCCATCCTGCAGCTCCAAAACGCACACCTAGCTGGACCCCAAGCAAATGAGGAAGGCCATTTTCCTGTTTCCAGAGTGCGTTGTCCTGGCTGCTAGACAGCAATGCCTTTTCTCCTAGTGCAAAAGCAGCCAGACCTTTCTAAAGTGATGTGCCTGTGTGCTCAGCTGGAACTAATTACCCCTGCTCTCAGCAAGGCTCCTGTGGATGACACTCCAAAAGCCCTCTTGGGATTTAACCACACTTGTCCCATAGCATTATCTGGCTAACTAGGGTCCCTTCAAAGGGCAGTACCGGGGTGAGAGCTATCATTTATTTTCACCCCTCCAGGGTATCCTGAATGCCTAGCATTCCTTGTCACTGTGCCATCAGGTTGAGAGCAATATAAAATATTTACAATAAGCATTTTAAAACAGTCAATTCCTCACATGAAGTCTGTGGTGCTATATACTTTATAGGAAGGTTTTTACTGACAGGTAAACATAGTAGCTCAGGGAACAGTGTTACTATTGATGATCATTTCTGTCTCACTTTGTAATTAAATGAACTCTAATAAGTACGTGTTCTGAATGAAGCATTTCCCATTCTTGGGACATTCATACTTGCTCTCTATGAGATAGATTTTATAATGTCTAATAAAATTTGAGTTCAGGCTGCAGTCCTTTCCTCACTAGAGACATTTATATCTCTGGTTTCCTCTACCTGACTTCATTTCCATACAACATGTTGCAAATTTCTTTCAGTTCATTAAATTTATTCAGAATTGACCAGAGGATGCAGAAGTTATGATGGCATGCACATGAACAAGCATGTTTATGTGTCAAAATGTCAGCTTCCTTAAGAAGCCAGGTTGGAAAAATGACTTCTGGATGTACAGAAAGATTCCTGTTCCTCGTCAGTATGAATTGTAACAACAAGAATAAGCACTGTGGATAAAGGACCAATAAGCTGTGAATCAAAAATGTTGTGCTGGTTCAGTGTGTGACACATGGGGCAGACAGTTCTGTGATCCAGAGATGGTGGCACATTTTAGTCCACTCCATCTGGCTACTGATGCCCTGTGGCAAAGCTGAAGCAAGTTTTCAGAGTGCAGGTTTGAACATGAAATGTGAATGGAGCACTAACATCTGTCAGAGAGCTGAAACTTGAACTTTCTTCTGGAGAAGGGGCCAAAGCAGTCAGAATTTTTTCCTGTGATGTGAATTGGAATGGGTGCTGTGCTGACTTTGGCAGAGTGTGTGTTCCTTGAGGTTCACTCCTTCTCCGAGCTATTGAAGTACATAAAACAAAGAGTAAACACATAAATGAAAACATAAAAGGAGCGAAAAACTAATGATGAGACCAACCCACAAGATTTGAAACATGCCAAGTATCTGAATTCCTTCATAGTAGGAAAGCACAGTTAATCCATCTAAACTAGTGCCCTGTCCTTACACTGTCCTACAGTCTATGTATCAAAGTAGGACACAGAAGTCCTTGCAGTGAGTAATTATACAGCAGCCTGCCTTCTTATCAGTGTCAGAAAATGTTTAGGAGGCAACAGTCAAATTATAAATTGTTTCTATCCCATATGGATGAAGTCATACTGTAGCGATTTCCTATAGTTCCCATGATGGTTCTGCCTTACTGATGGATAGTTGAATGATTAAATGTTAAGTGATATGTTTTCAAAGTGCTATCACTCTGACAGGCTTTGACTAGCCTGCTTGGAAAAGCGTGGTTAAAGTGAGTTGGCTTCTACGTGTCTGTCACCAATTTAACATTTATTAGAGCATTGTTGTGACAGATTGTATGAGACTTCGTTGAAGTAAAGGGCGCGAAATACTCACCTGTCACTTGAGATATATATAAAAAGTGATTGAGGTCATGTTTGGAGTAACTCATCCGGACCAGTCAGAACAAGAAACCCAGAAAACCAGGGTGCTGAAGGCTGGAGGCAGAGCAGTGTCACGGGATGCTAATGACAAGCGGGAATGGGCTTGGTGGTGTTAGCTGTGAGGAGTCACGTCATGGGTGCTGAGAGCCCCAGAAGAGTCAAACAAGGGGGCTCACCAGGTGAAAGTCCTTCTGGAAGCTAGCCTGGGCATTTCAAATAGAGGTACTGATTCTCTGGTGCTCAATTCTCGCTGTGCCCCAAAAAAGACAATGATGTGTACATGCTGTGTGAACACAACTACATCAAAGAAGCAAACTAATTTCTCAGTATGTACTAAATCCCTCCAAATGTTGTTAACTTAAATCTCAGTTCAAGAGAGATAAATGCAGTGTGTGCTTCCTGAGACACTGAAAATAAGCTATAAAATCAACAGGCAGGATAGACCCATCCCTTTATGGATTTCATGCTCAATAAGTAGCCCAGATGGTAAACATGCATCATCTTTGTGTCTGGAGACACTGCTTATGTTTACACTGGGTTCTTAATCCTTGTAAAATCATTTCATATTGTGTAGATCTGTTTGGGTGTATTTTTATCTGTCCTTCAGTTGCTTAATGTATTCAGACTTCACAGGCTCAATGAAGTCTGATGATCATATACTAATTTTCTAAGCTTATTTTTTTTTTCAATTACTAAGTGGTTCTACGTTTGCCCTTTTATATAATAATAAAGCATGATTTTATATTTAGTGGACAGCTCAATATGCAGTTACCTGTTTGCACAGCCAATTAAAAGAGTTGTCTTCTCGAGACATGCCTGAGAAACATCACACTCTTCCATAAAAAGCTGCTGTTGAAGTTACAAGTGCTTCTGAGTGTTCACCTTTTAATGAAGCTTGCTGCCAGGCACTGCGCAGTGTGCTAAACGTTCAGTGTTAAGATATTTCCATGCGCCTAGTGGCTCTGAGTGTGGAAGAAACTAGAAAAAACACAGGAAAAGCATTTAAAGATATTTTCCAAGCTAATATTGAGGCCTAAATTTTGGAGTTTTGTGTTTCTGTCTGGTGGCTAAGAAAGATAAATGATAACATCCCTTTTCTTTAAAGGAAACATTGACTATGATGAATTATTAACCTAGAGACAGGAAGACCAACCAGTATAACTGAAGAAGGCTACGTGGAGGAGTGAGCAATTAAAGAACAAAAGAGGAAGATTATGGTATTTCATTTGAAGGCTGAAATGCAACTGCAACTGCCTACAGTTAAAGAGTTGATTTTTACTGAGCTCAGCTTCTGCAGTGTGCCCTGGAGAAGGTCTGTGCAGACCTCTTCACTGCCTCCCAAATGGGAGGAATGCACTGGGAAAGCTTTTTTGGGGGGCAACACAGCAGGGATGGAAGGGTTCTTTCCTGAATGAATTTCCATGTTTCCATTATGGTGTTCACTTAAAACTGCATCTCTTTATTGCACTGTCTCATTTTGAACTTCTAACTGTAAGGAAGAACCAATAGTAAACAGATAATATCTCAACAATGTTCTAAGGATGGCTGACTTGTGAGGAGCTTAACTACAAATGCAGCAGTGTATGATAGCAAAGGTGTGGAGAAGATAGGGTAAGCATTGTCCTTTTTTTGAAGCATAGTGGTTTAGGAAAATAGTGGTTTGGGTGTCTTGGCTACTTTCTTGAGGTTGCTTCTTTATACCATGGTGTTTATGGTCTGTGAAGTTTGGTGTATTCAGGAATGTGGGTACCTGCAGCAGGCTTCCTACCTTTGTCTGAATGTCAGTGTGGGTCTGTTCTCTTCATTATTGAAATAGCATTTTTTAGAGCTGACAGTGGTGTCAGCAGCTCATTTCTGGCCATACTGTCTCTTTCTTTACAAGGAGCAAGTCTGTGTTTTGCACAAATGCCTAAGTTAACTCAGGTATACCAGCCACACTATGTAATTGCAGTGTGTCACAGAAACAACCTATATTCATTAGCCTTCCAGCTTAGTTACGTGAGGGTTTAAGATGCCCTCATATAACTGAATTTAAATACATTACTGCTAGTCAGGACTAAGGGAACAAATTGTATTGTAGTAGTGTTTTGGGGTTTTATTTTTAAGTCACTCATCAGTATCACACAACATCCTACCATTTTAGAACTGAATTTGAAATTACCCAATGGATCTAAAGTTGTCACTAAAATTGATGGGAGTTACCTATTTTGATCCCTTTTACACACCTGTGTGTGCATATACATGCATGTCTGTGTATATGCGTGTCTGTATCTCTGTGTTTCTGCATATATATATTTAGAAAACAAGATAATGCCTTTATTCCTGACATGTCTCTAATCCTTAATTCCTGAACATGTTCGGCTTTGGGTTTTGTTGTTAGTTTGTTTGTCTGTTTGTTTGTTTATTTAATATGTACAAAATAGGAGCTTTGTAAATGCTTATTTCTCTGAAAAGGGAGTCAAGAGAGTGCAAGACAAGGGACTGACTGCAGGATTGTACCTAAATCCTAGGATTTGGGCTTGATGCCTTCAGCCTGGTGTGACACAACAATTCCCTGTATCTGTGCCACCCATCTGTGCTTTAGTATTTTTGCCTTTAATACAGGCCTGTCTCTTACAGTTGGGTCTCAGAATATAAATCAGCTGAAAATGGGAAAATACTAAAGGAGGAATTAAAAAATACTGCAAGAGCAGTAATAGTTTGAATAACACTCGAGAAGTTCTATTTTCTGTAATGTGTTAAAAACATCTAATGCACTAAACTTGACTTTTAATGATTTAAAAAAAAATAATGTGCATTTTGGGACTTAGAAAAGAAAAAAACCAAAAAAGCTCCATCATCATCATCATCACTTAGGCAGAGACAGCAGTGGGTTTGCTTTCCAGGCTGCACCTTTTGTTCCCCAGACCAGAAGGGAATGGCAGCAATGCGGAAGCCACAGTTTAGCTCCTGGGCACAATGGGATCCTTAATGCCAATTAAAAGACAGACTTAATGACTACCAAAAGCAGCCCCCAAGCCAGGCCTCCTTAGCTAAAAAAAGATGGGAAAGCAACGTGTTGTAGGAAATGATGGAATTTTGAAAATCCCATAAGAAACAGAGAAACACCCTTTGCTTTCCCTCCTGCATCGGCAGTTCTCACTCTGCTAAAAGAGAAGCCATATAAAGATACAGAGGAGTAACTGGTGCAACTGCCCCATTGTGAAAGTGGCTTTTAGCTAACTGTGGGATTGTTTGTGGTCAGTGTGTTATTCCTGACTAAAATGGCACTTCATAAAAAGAACAAATTGTTGGCAGCCACTGCTCTTTGAATTCTATTTCTAGTTCTAGTCTCTATTTCTGTTCCTCTCAGTTGCTTTTCTCCTAACAAATCAAACTTCAGGATTGCAGCAGGAAATTTAGATTTAACCTCAAGAGTCAATGTTTTGTCTCATGTCTGCTCTAATGTGATGCAGATGTTGGAACTGCTGTACGTAACTCAAGATTTTATTGAACTAGCCCTCCCTGCCTAATAGGAAACATAGCTAACAGGGGTGTGCATTAAACACAGATCACTCTGAAGGTAATGAGCATGGGAGTTTGAGAAATATAGCTACAAAATTCTTTGGATATTCCTTCAGTTGCACATCCTTCAGCTGTTGGATAAGGAGTTTCTGCCATGGTAAAGCATCAGGGTTCTTTATCTTACTTGTTCTAAAAAGCAAAGCCAGGAAGTAAAAATGTGGTACCTGAAATTGGTTGCAGGCTGGATATTCTTTTTTTTCCTCCCAATTCTTTGATTCCTTCTCTTTAAAAGACAAACAGAAAAAAGATGGAAAAGTAGATGATCTCTTGTATCCCTTTTTACTGATCCTGTTTTCCAACAACCCTCATCTCCACTATTCTTGCTTGGTTTTTGAGCTTTTCTTCTCCTGAGTTGCCAGCGTGGCCAGAGCGTGCTAAACACTTGGGTATGTCTTTGATGAGGACTGAATGGTAAACACCGGCATTTCTCAAGACTCTACTATGCCATGTTAGTCCCAGTACAGCGTTGTCTGAAATGAGTTTTTTCCTCTATTAGTTCTTATTTTTCCTTCCTTCCTTCCAATAATTGTTTCTAATAATGAGATTAAAGTTTGCTACTTTTCTATACAAATCCTGCACTGTTTCTTGAATGAGATTTTTTTAAGGTGAAAACTGAAGGTTTGCAGCATCAGAGTGCTTTATTTGCCCATAACAAAATAGGAATTCTGTATTAATGTAGTGAACCAAAACAATCCTCATGTCTTTTAATATAAAAGCTGGGCAGAAACATGTTACTTAGAGCAATCTCCAACCTGCAAACAGACCAGGGAAAAGATCTTAATACACAGAAAATAGGACAAAAAAACCCACAAACCAGAGTCCTGCATGGAAACAAAGATCAAGATATGATAAGAAAAGATATATAAGTCTTCTATATCTTTTCACCCAGTTAGGCTGACTGATACTGTGGCTTTTTTGTTTAAACCTTGCACTTCTACTTCTTGCTGGGGGACTTCTTTGACCCTTAGGTGGACCAGTGTGGGTGTCAGACAGGGTGCAACTGGGTCTTCCGGCAGCTCTAGGGCTGCTGGCAGCTATATTGGTAACAGCAGCCCTGATGCAGATAGACACAGTGTTAGCAAAGGCAAGCTCCTTGTCCTGTGTGGGTTAAAGCTGAGCTCCAGAAAGGTCACAGCTGTATTAAAATAACATAGTAAACCCCCTTACTCCTTCAAAGGAGGGCTGTATCACAGAAATTAACTCATTTCAGCTGCTGTATCAGCAAAGCAGATCTTTATTTGAACCTTAGTGTATTGAACTATAAACCTGTTATGTCCCTAGTAATATGGGCAGCTCTGTTTGAGGTTAATTGCCTTTATATATTCCCTTGCAAGGTTTTTGGTGGGGTTTCTTTCCTATACGGACAGAGAGCAGCTTATGCAAAATGGGGCTATGCTGTTTCTTGGGCCAAGCAGAGGAACCTGTCTGACAAATCCTACATACTAACTACATCAGAATTAAAGAAATGTCACTCATGACTCAGGAAAATCAGTACCAGCTGCTGTTTCTAGCAGCTACCTTTTGGAAGAATGAGGAGGGTTTCATTATTGCCTAAAGCCTCCAAACTCAGTTTGTATCCAGTAATGAGAACAGGAATACTGAGTCATTTTTAAAATAGCACGCTAATTCTGTTACCATCTGAGAAAGCTCTGAGGTGATCAGTGTAACAGAACTGTCTCTCATTACACATCCATCTTTTTCTCTTCCAGGTTTCAGTTTATTTCTTTCATTTCCACAAACACTATACAATATTTACAGGTAAGTGAATTAGCATTAAATGAATTCTATTCCCTCCCATTTAATTCTGTATATTTAATGGTTTCCTCACTTGAGAAATAAATGTAATGCTTGAAGTAGCTTAGCTTCTTTCAGCCAGATGCTGTCCTGATAATGTAGTAAAATGGTTTTCTGGTCAATTTTTTGAACCTGAGTGGTTTCTCTTCCATGTTTGTAGCTCCTTTTCCCTTCACTTGCCATTCTCCAGGCAGTCTCACACTGGTGAAAGCTCTGTAGTTACAACCAATCCATTTTATTTGCAGTCAAATGTGACTTTAACTTCTACCTGTGCTAGGTGAAAGTCTGTAGCTGGTCACCCTGCACTCCATGAACTACTTTCTTGTCTTCCAGACCCTTCTGCAAAACTCTCCTCTGTATGAAACCTGCACATAATTGCTGTCAGATACAAGCGAGGCAGGTGGCAAGCTGTGATTACATCTCAGTGCTGGCTTGCTGCACCTAGGAATTTTATACATGGCTGGTTTATACTCTGATGGCCTATTTTCATTAATGCTGCCTGCATTGCACTAGTATTTGCTAGCTCATTTCCCTCATCTGTCACATCAGGTCTCTCAGGTCCTAAGTGTCCTGGAGGAGGGACTGTCACTGCCTGTCTTCAGGAATTAGTGGAAATTAATAGGAAGATTTAAATTCTAGAGAGACTACAAGACAATAACACATCACTCCTACACAGCCCTTTTCACATTGCAGTACTCGGTGTAGTTAATAAAAACATCGATTACCCCATTTTGGGGCAGGAAGAGTGGAGAGCCAGAAGATACGGGCAGGAAAGGCTGGGGACAGGCGGAAAGGCTGAGCAGCAGTAGGAGAGGGCTGGTGACCAGTGATGCAATGGACTCTGGTTCAAGGAAGACTGGGAGAAGGAGGGAAATACCTTGGGCACGGCAGTCCGTGGCAGTAGCAGCATTTAACCAGGTGAACATTTAGTATCTGCTTTCTTTTCTCTCATGTCAGGACTTCTCAGTGTTTTCCTTTTCAAGTCATCATTCGACACAGTTTCTCTCAACCCTTCCGGTGGGTTTACGGTTCCTCTGAGCAGAAGAGCACAGTAATTTTAAACATCCGGTCAGGATTGCTGAAAGGATGCACGCACAAACTGTGTGGTGATGAGGGATTTGAGTTTTCCAGTCATCCCCTCAGTTTCCTCATCCTGCTGCCTGTTCTCAATTGCTATGTTATCAGAAGAATATTCTTTATTTTGGAATGAGAAGGATATGAATTGGGTTTTTTGTCTAGATGTTTCTATAAATGCAAGTGTTCAGTGATTTTAAACAGTACATTTCCTAGTACACAGGATTGCTCTTCTGAGCTATTTGTATGAAGAAATGGTTCAATGGAAGTGACCTGTAACAAATTAAACCTCCTCCTCCTTTTATAATCTCTCAGTGAGTTTTGCCTGAGTGAAAAAGATGCAAGATACACAAAAGAGCCGTTGATCTTAGAGTTATCTTTTCCTAGCTGACAGAAAATAGCCATTTACTACCTTTAATAGTACTACCTTTAGAAGACAGCTTAAAATAGCCAAGAAAACACAACGAATCATAAATTTTCCTGTACTCTAATTAGCAAAAAAAGCCTCCCCTTTAGGCTACACTTTGGCAACACTAGAGGATTGTCTGGCAGCATCACCTGAAGAACTAAACAACAGCAATGTGTGCCAGCCATGTGCTTGACTCTGTTGCCATTGAAAACATGGGGGTTGTTGAGGGAAGTAATCCCGTGTCTCATGTCAGAAGTTCATCCTCTAAAAAGATATATATTTCAAATTCACAGCAAGCCTGCATGCTGTGCATTTGGATGGCAACTACAAGAGTACTGAAGCTCACTTTGTGTGAAGCTTAGCGGTCCTTTGCAAGTCAGTGATGAGTGTGCAGAGCTGATCAGAAGCTATGTGAATAAACCAGTACAATTTTACTCCAGAAATGAATGTTACTTGAGTATCCTACAATTTCTCAGAAAATACCTGGGTATGCAGCACATTTGCACAGATGCTGTGCTGCAAGATGAATTCTTGGGCTGAGTTTAGTTCCTGTGCGGAAATAGAATGGATACGTTTTCTTACTCCATAAAACCATTGTATTTATTTACAGAGCACATTTGAAGAAAACACTGAGGAGTAACTCGTTGTATGAAGGACTCCTACCTGTTGTGTCACCTCTGTTGCTGTTCATGCTTCTTACAGTCTGGGTGGCTTTATCTCCAGTCGACATACTGGCAAAGCAACCAAGATTGTTTTTATGGATGGTTGGGGTTGCTTTCTCAAACGTTATTGTAAGTATGTTTATTAGTGGCGGTGGCATTATTTAGAGACTGCTTTCTACTTTTACGTGAACAAAGAGAAGGAAACAGAAACTGTAACTAAAACTGAGCAGAATCACACAGCTCTTCTACCTCTGAGTAGACTGCAGTTTATTAGGCAGTAAGTACAATGCATATTCTTAAGGGCTTGTTTTTTTCTTTTACCAAAACATCTATTGCAGTATTAGAGGCTCATGTGAATTAAAAATATATGTGTGCTAGCTGAAATTTTCAACATTCTAGAAGCAAGCATTAAAAATGTATGGGTGTTAGTTGGGATTTGTAGCATTTTAAAAATTAAAACCAAGCCTGTATTTCTTTTCACTTCCTCTGGTCCCTTATACACGTCTCCTCCAGTATCAAGGCATAGCAATGCTTTTCTTCTCCATGATAGTCTAACACTGAGTTTCCATTATCTGTTCTGTAGACTACGAATTGCAGGATGCTCAGACCTTACTTTGCGATTAACTCATGGAGCAAGTCTCAGAAATATCCAGGTCTGACCAAATCACCACAGCACAACTGTCACAGCTCCCACTTAGGAAGCCCTCAGGGGTACATGTTTGGGCCCAGGAGGAGGGGATGTAGTGGGTAAGTCCTGCAAAGGGGACCTTTAGCCACCGCTGTAGCAGGAGCACAGTGGATAACGTGGTAGCTGTCTGATGAGCTGGGACAGCTCAGACACAGGAGATACTTCATTAGGAGCCTCCCAGGGGGAGGTGGTAAGAGAGAAGACACTAGGGATCTACCAGGAGCACAGACCACAGCTGCTAGAGGTTTAAATTCAGCACACCCAGGGTAGCATTGCAAACGATAGGTGAGGTAGATGGAAAAGCACATACCATCCCAAGGGCATAGTCCCATAGCCTTACCTCTTCTTTCCAATCTGCCAGACTCCCGTGCTTTCATCTCCTAATGCTGTTTTTGCCTCATTTATAGTGTCAGCCAGTGCTTCAGGACCAGGGGGAATAAGGGATTGAGGGAGGAACACAGAGTATAGTCCCATTTTGCAGTCCTGTGATACACTGATGGTGAACTGCTCCAACTACTAATAAGCAATTGAATTGAGCATTGTACTTCACAGGGTGTAATAATGATTAAAAGAAATGTGAAATGCAACCTCTGGGTGGGTGCAAGTATTCAGACAGAAAAATGATAGTGTGCAGATTGCTTTATCGATTTCTGACCCCCCTTGCAATGGTTGCCAAAGGACCCATAAAACCAGTATTGTTAGAAAAAAAATCAGAATCCTGATAATGCTTTGTCAGAAGAACTATTGACACCAGGTACCAATGCTCACTTCTTGCATTACTGAAAGGTAATCATGTTTTTATGGCTTATCTTTGCATTCTTCAGCTACCACAGCACAGACAGTAAAGACAGTATTGTTTTGCCTATGGTCAGACTCCTGCTGCTGCTGTCAGAGGGTTTTAGGCACTGCACAGGGAATCAATGAATGATTTTTCACTCTTCTACAGCTTTCAGAAAGCATAAAATCCATTTTTAACCACATTTAAACTCTAAGTGAAACTTAAATTGATGAAATATATCACGGCCCTAAATATCTTTTTGGTTTTTTGGTAAGGGGCGTTTTGTACACGAGACACATTTCTTAAGGAGCCTAAACCAGGTAAAACACCCACGTGTGCTTAACTGGTTTTAAAAATGTGAACTTAGGCTGAGCTAATCTTATTACATTTCAAGAATTCAGTAAAATTAAGGTAATTGCTTCCAGTGAGACCATGCACCATATATTGTATTCTTTTTTTTTTTTTGCTTTTCTGAATGGGACCCCATTCTCCGGGCCCCCAGCTCTACCTCCAGGGAGTCCACTGCCATGATTGAGCCAAGGAAATGGCGGCTTAGTACATGGAGAAGTGCTAGAAAAGAAAATCAGGATTTAAAAGTGGCATATATTACCTTCCCTCCCTCTATCCAATGAATCAGAATGTATTTCTGTCACACCATCTCATTGAAATACCAATACACTCTCACAGTGATTAAGCGGTGGCACATTTGATTTGGGATCACAACTTCAGGAGCCTGTGTGGACGCACAAGGTAGCAAACAAATTCCCCTTTTGTATAGATGCGTTTCAGCTTATAAAATGAAGTGTGTCAAAACACTGTGTCCAGGAAAGAAGTGTGTATGTTAAATTATTTGTAATGAAGTCCTTTAAGACTCTGGGGGGATACCTTAGAGCAGCCTTCCACTACCCAAAGAGGGCATACAAGAAAGCTAATGAAGGACTTCTTACAAGGCATGTAGTGACAGGGCAAGGGAGAACAGATTTAAACTGAAAGAGGGTAGATTTAGATTAGACATTAGGAAGAAGTTCTTCCGTGTGATGGTGGTGAGGCCCTGGCACAGGTTGCCCAGAGAAGCTGTGGCTGCCCCATCCCTGGCAGTGTTCAAGGCCAGGTTGGATGGGGCTCTGAGCAACCTGGTCTAGTGTGAGGTGCCCATGGCAGGAGGCTGGAACTTTAAGGTCCCTTCCAACCCAAACCAATCTGTGATTCTATGGTGACTCACAGACAGTGAGGCACAGAGGTGTATCTGTAGTAAGTAGTCTTCTCACCAGAAACAAGCCCCATTTTGAACTCTAGCTTTGTTTTCCTCTTATCAGAAGCAATCTGCAGAGAAAATGTGCTTTTGCCTAGACCCTGGGCTAATCCAGTGCTTCTCACCTGGCTCTTTGTTCTGACAGTGCAAGGTGATCATCTGCCAGATGAGCAGTACCCAGCCGGAGGTTTTCCACTGGTTCCTTTTCCCACTGGCACTGGTGGTCTATGCAGCCATCTCCGGGCTGCTGGGCTGGATGGAAGAAGCCGTGCTCGCTGTGTTCACTGTGCTGATCACAGCTGCCCATGTGCACTATGGGATCTGTGTGGTGAGTGGCTACAGGAGAACTGCACTGAGGTGGGGAGGAAGATGAGGTCTGGGAATGGTTTCTGTCTAGCTGGTGCAGTGATGTGGGAGTCTGGATGCTGTTATGGTTGGGTTGTTTTAAACATGTATTGTTTTGTTTAGTCTGAGGTTTAAAAGTCACTTTACTGCAGGCAGTGCCTTATCACACATGCAGAAACTTCAGTGACTTGCATTATTCCAGTGTAGCCGACTGATTTTGGCTTTAAAGCCAACACAATCAGAATATTTATGGGCTGGTTTTTATGCAGTGGTTGACTCCTGTCGCATGAATGATCCCATCTCTTTTTTCCCTTTCTTCTTCCTGAGGTTATTTGACTGAAAAAATAGGAAGGTAAGATGCAAAGTGCCATGAATAGAATTCGTAAAATCAGGTTAACTTTGCTTTGACTCTGCAAGCAAAATAGTTGTCCCAATTTCTAATCTTTTATTGGCCCTCTGTTAGCTGTTAGCATCTTTCAACCTGGAGACATGAATGAGACATTTGGTCTTAGCAGCGCATTTTTGTGTCTGCTAGATACCAATTTTGTCATTTATTGTCATCTGAATTACTGCTCAAACTCCGTTTCCCTCAGATAATGCCCTCTTTTTTAAAGAGTATTGTCAAACTATCCTTAGGAAAGTGTCTTAATGGAGGGGTTGCTTTTAGATGAAATCTGTTGCATGGGAAACGTCTCATTTCCCAGGAAGTTTGTCAGCATTTTTTTATTTAAGATACACCTCTGGGATCTAAGGGTTTTTCTTTGAAAGAAGCCTTTTGTTAGGAGACATCAGCATCATTGTAGATTTTACCTTGGCATCAATACAGACCAGTTGGTGGAGGTCAGAATGGATATACCTGATCTAAATTTGCTATTGACTGAGGTGGCCTAGCTCCATCACAGTTTATGTCTGTCATCTGTGAATCTGGACCATAGTGACTTCACTTCCTATCAGTGTGCTGCAAGAGAAATGTGAAGACCACAGCTCTTTCTAGGTTCCTATGTGCTTAAAGGTCTTCAGGTATGCAAGGAATGTGGTCAGGTTTTCCTCTTTCTGACCAGAAGAGAGATGGTGAATTGTGAAGCATATCAAAACTGGTTGCTAATCTCTGCAATTCCTCTTTAGGGGAGGCAGCTGAGTGAGCACTTGAACATTTACATCTTTTCCCTGAAGAAACGTGTCCAGGAGTGAATACCTGCACTATGATCAGACTGTAATACTTTACTTGACATGGAGATTCAACTCTTCTGGTGTGATACATAGTTGGAATTAATCTGATTAAAATAACCAAAGAATAGATACATCCAGGTATCCGAACCACTGCGACAATGAGCTATGCAGCAAGATGCTTCATCTCAGAGGAAGGTACCTGTCCAGCAGAGAAATGTTTACTGCTGCTAATATTCTCTTCAGCAATGTTCTGTTACTACCCTCTGTGAAGCTATTGGCTTCCTCCTCCTTGCCACTATGTCCAAAGTCCTGGATAAATCCATGTCAGGTTCCACGAGATCCTTGATGGTTTATAACCAGCACTGTTTTTTTCCCAGTCTATCACCAGTGGGACCCTGGCAATGCAAATCCTCCCTGGATGTCCTTCCCACTCAGACATCTGTGCCTGCTTCCCCAGCATTAAGATGAATCTCCACTGGCCTGTATCTGTCAGAAGTGCAGACTCCTTACAGCAGCACTTGGCCTTCGTGCTTATTTTCTAGGCAGTAACAAGCACATTGTTGGCATTTCAGTAGCTACAAGCAATATACCCTACAGAGGTAACCAGCTGAGAATAAATTTGGCCAAAAAACTTTAGAAGATTCTCATACTTCGCTGCAAAACTAGTTAGTCAAACATCATCTATGAATGCAAAATACAAAGCAGATCATTATTTGCCTTTGTGTTTGAAACAAATTCTTGTGATTTTAGACAATGGGGAAGAAAAAAGGTAAGAAAGGCTTTTTTTAAACATTGCATGTTTACATGCAGATGCAAACCACTCGCTTCATTTATAATATATGTAGGTTTTCTGTGTGCCTTGGAGGAAGGAGGGAGAATTTAAGTTTCATCTCTTTTCATACACTGCTCTAGCCAGAGGGACTTTGTGGCCTTGAAGCACTAATGAAACAATCTGCCCACTTTCCCCAAGGTAAGCATTAGGTTACATTTCTTGCACAGAGGGATGTGATCGATGGACTGGCATGTTTATTAACTAGTTAACTATCTCGCTTGCCAGGAGCTGGGCAGAAGCATAGTTGTTGAGCTGCTGAGCCCGAAGTTCACTTTTTTCGGTTCTTAGACCATTTCTCTGGCTTTATCGCTCACCTTATCATTCTCCCCAGTTAATGTACCCTTACATCAGTGGCTCTTATTAATATTTTCAGCTGAGCACTGACTTGCCATATCTTTGTACAATCTCATAGCTTTGTTCAATTTTAAATTGAAGAGCTTCAGTTTAAATTCCTACTGCCTGTTAGAGCAGTCGGTCTACCACAACCTCAGTTGGGCTGATGTCCCATGGCAGCCCTTACAACAGGGACCAGGGCACAGGCCTGCAGATCAGCTTCTCCTCTTCACAAAGCAGAAGATTCAAACCATATTACAAAAGTTCTTATGGTTTGAAAACACACATGTTCCACCTAGTAAATGAGCATGCTGAGGGGCCCACCCCCTACTACAGCCACATACTACAGTCACACTTCAAGCAGCTTAAAGCTCGAGTTAAGCAGAGGGCACAGGTCATCCTGTTAATGCTGATCAGAGCTTTTGCAGAGAGCCCTGCAAGGAGGAGAGGCTCCTGCACCCTCCAGCACCAGGACTAGAATAAAGAGGGGTCTTGCAGCCTTCCTGCTCACTGGTCGGGTGATAATGCATGATGCTGAGGGAGTGTGGGGTTTCCATATTGGTGCTCTCTATCTGCCCAAGGACTCTTTTTCTTAGAGAAAGCCTGACAGCTGTTTATTTAATAGGCAGCTAATTAAACTGTTTATTATAGGCAGTTCTGACTGTGTTTGAAGTGGAATAAGTTCAATAGAGACATATACCCAGCAATCCATTTGATGAAGTCAAATACTACATCCGATACCACCTAGGATGCCCCAAACGTCTCACCTATTTCAACAGTTTATATTTAACCCATCCATCAAAAGTATCCAGAGGAAGTCCTGACTAGAAAAGAATTAGAATGTAATAAACAAAAATACCTCTGGATTGAATGTGGTTGTACTGGAGGCACTCTGTGGACAGAGCTCCCTTTTCCCTCTATCTTGCACTGATTTAGGAAACAGTTGGAAATAAGGTTTCCAGAAGCTGCACAATCTGATGCACTGTAGTGGAGTATTTTGAATACATTTAATTCAATGAAACGATAAAACTTGAACTGCCACAACTTGTCTGCACTTGTACCTTTCTAGAGAGAAATACAGTATCACTTTCAAAGGAAATGAAGCCCCAGCCAGCTTTCTCACATTCTGTATGAAGATGTGGCAAATACAAAACTTTCTTTTCCCTTTTTGAAACAACTTGTCACTACAATCTCTATAAAGACAAGTATAAAAAGAGAGTGTGCACTGCACAGAGTGTATATTGAATTGTTAGCCATCTGAGGTGGTAACTGGTTCAATGAATGGGAATAAAAATGCTTTGTTCATAGGGCAGCATGGTCACAGATTTATTCTGCAAAGTCAGATAATGGTACGTACATGACCTACCAGTCACAATATTATGGCAGGAAGTTTTCAACTATTTGAAAGTAAATAACTGAAAAGTAAGTAACTTTTTTATGCTGGGGATTAGCACTATCCCAAAGACATGCTTCCCCCCTTGTCTTATACAGAGCAATCAAACTAGGGCTGCTCTCCCAGGTTTGAGAGCCTGGGTTGGAAATGGACTCTTCTGGTCCTGGCTCCATCCTTCACCCTTCTCCATCAGCAACCTTCCCTAAGTGGTGATGGGCACTGTTCACCCCCAGCCCCAGGGATAGCTGAAGGCAGCAGAGGGGCCTAGGCTGATCATCTAGTGGTAGAGCACAACCAGGTAGCTTCAATGACAGAAAGAGGTCCTGACCCAAGGCTCAAAGCCCTGGAGATTTAGCAGCAACTACTTGCAGAAATATTGCTTCATGCTGCAAAAGAGCTGTAAGAACTACAATTAAGTTTCTCCCTTTTCTTCCAAAACCCTCATCTTTTAATCTGCAACGAAAGTGACTTATGCACTGCACTGAAGAGTCATCCCTGAATGCTTGGCCATTGCATGAAAGTAAAGCCTAAGTGTCCTTGTTACGGTTCTCTCCACCTCCTGGCTGCTGCAAGTTTTGCTTTTGCTGTATCAAAACTGAAACACAAGAGATATGGTACTCAAATCTGAAAGCATTTACCATAAAGAAGAATGCTCTGTTTACACGCACATACATTCTCATTTTTGGTTTGCAGAAGGGGGTACAGTTGCTGAGCTCTCGGGGAAGCAAATACTACCTACACACATTGAATAAGTGAATCTCTTTTCATAGCAGCTGCCTTTTTCTTCCTGGTGCCATATACAGTCACTAATGAAGAAAAGAAGACATATTTAAAGCAGGAAAGTATTATTTTAGAATGTTGTGAATAGTCTCTAGAGCTAGACAGATTTTAACATATATTTTTTTATTAAATATGTAAAAAGATAAACGCAAGTTATTCACATATTCAGACAAAAATCTACTCTACCATGCGACAATCTGTGGATAATGTAAAACGACTGATACATCCAAATAAGATTTTTTTGTATCTATTATGCCATTACTTATCTATTTATAATTAATACATATGTTTACATTCCTTTCAGTTTACATTTAATATATAACCAAAGCTTTATGGTGTGCTATTCAGTAAATGTAATTACAAATGCATATTAAAACCATAACAGAAGAATGGGTTACTCACAGGGGGTGGGAGGAGAAGGACAACTCTTTCCCCTTTCAGAGCATCACTTGCCCCTCAGCACAGCCCAATTTTCTAGTGCCCACAAGGTATTTTACCACCCTGGCTCCCTACATCAGTCACTCCCCCCCTTGATACAAGCAGTGAGAGGGTGATGGGTCATCGAACCAGAAATAGGATATAAAGAATTTGCAGCAGATGAAGTTCAGCTTTTTAGAGCTGTTATTATTGTTTAATATGTGCTCCAAAGAGAGAAAAGGAGAGGTGCACAACAGCCTGGCCATGAGCCCTCCAGGCAGCTCAGCAACCCCAACCATTCGCACCTTTAGAAATACATTTTATCTTCAAGTGCTCTCCATGCACCTGGTCAAGTATTAGCAGAAGGATGAACTGCAGTAAGCGGAGACTGGTGCTGATGGAATTAAGCTTATAGAATGATCCCAAACTCCTTGCCCCATCAGAAATCCCATACAGGTTAAAGGAGTCTGGAAAAAAAAATTAGTAACTGCTCTTCAACAGTATTATGAAGAACTACTGTTTATTACAATGACAATTGTAATAAGTACATATGTTCTAATAAACACAAATACAACAAAAATGACAATTCCCCCATTTGTGGTGATTCTTGGAAATAATTATTTTGGAATATACACATTTTTTTAGAAACCAGACCTTGTTTGTAATCAATCAAGACAGGAAAGGAAATCACTGGCCCGCAGGTTGCAGTACTTTCACCTCATCACTGGGTAGGACACGAGGCCAGTGCTGGAAACAGGGCTGGGAAACCTTCAGTCTGCAGGGTTCAGAAACTCTTCGGCTGGGCAGGGGGAGGATCAAGGATCTGGAAATACCTGTTCTAGTGCTTAGCAGTATTTTATACATTGTCTGTGGTGCGACACACAACAGCAGGGTTCTCACATTTAGCCAAGAGCCACTTAGCTGTAGAAGATCGATTAGGAACAGAAAACTGCATGAGCATGTGTCTGTGTGCACCAGGGGGTTGATTAATTGAAAACCTCTCCATGGAAGCGTAAAGCTGGGAACTTACGCATTAGGAGCCTATGGAGGTCTAACATGATTTAGCTGTTCATTACTCTTTGGAGTTTTCCAGTGACTGCTGATCGGGATGGGACTTCCACGTGCCTGCTAACTCAGTGTAACAATCCAGAACAAGGAAAATCAAGTGAAAGACCAAGAATACCAAGCATTAAATATTCAGAGAGACTACAATGCACAGTTTTACAAGAAAAATACGGAATGCTTTGCATACTTCAAGATACCTCTGTTTATAAAATACCATCATTTAGAACAGGGCAATGGGACAGCACTGGAAGGGAACACTGACTGCAGACCTCTCCAGAGCAGACATGGTTCTGCACTGCACAGGCCTCACTGGAGGAAGGTTAGCCAAGCATAGAACTGACTCTGTGCCCCTTGGTGAGCTGGGCCCCCTCTGATGTATGCTCTGTCTCCAGTAGGACCCCTCAGCTGCCCCTCCGTGCTTTGTAAGCAGCCTCAACACCCATGAAGTGTCCACTACTCACTCACAGACAGTTCAGGGAGTTCAGAGCTCAGTGCTGTTGCTGATCTTTCCCCATGCTTTATACCAGCGAGGAAATTTCTGTCTTCCAACTCGCATGGCTGGGGCAGCAGAGCGGGAAGGACAGCAAGAAGAAATGGCTGGCCTACTTTGTCCTCTTCTGAGGGCTGGGAAGCCAAGTATGACAGCAGAGATCATGTCCTGCAGCTACACTTGTGTCAAGGAGATTTCTCACCTCCATCAGCATTGAGCTGTGCAGAGGCAGAGCTGCAGCTGGAGGCTGGGACTGGATTCCTCAGGAAGGAAGAAAAGCTGGGAAACGTCTACTGACTAGTCAGGAAACTGGGAGGGTTTTCAAAAACTCAAGTGGATGTCTGTTCCTCCAGAAATAAGCCAAAAAACATACCATGCAGCTTTCTAACAAGCTCTCTAACACAGGGGTTTAAATCTCTGCTAGTGAAACAGATGCTCTGCCTTGCATTTCGTGAAGGCAGGAAAGGAATAAACGTGAGCAACACGAGCATTCTCCTCCACAACACATCTCATTGTTATGGCTTGATTATGACTTCCTCTGTATCCCTTTATTCCAATTGTTTGACCGAATTTACGCCCCAAGGCAGACGTCCTAGAAAACGCGAAAGCACCACAAAGTGAGAGACACAGCTAGTGGTACGGTACTTCTTGCCACACAAAATGCCAATATAAATATGTTAGAACAAGTTACAAGTGTATCATACTTAAGACAAAAAAAAAAATAAAGAAAAAATAAATATATATATTTTTTAAAGAGCAGAACAAATCTCAAGCAGCCAAGTGGTGAAGTTGCAGTGATGTACAGTAGGTGATGTAGCCCTACAACCTCTTGGGAAGATACACTGAAAGAAGACGTCTGCAAATGCATCTTGGCAAAGTATGGGTACAGAATGCAGTGGTTGGCTGGCACTCACTATGGTACATAAATGTTAATGGCAGACTGGGAGTGAACTGATTTCAAGTTTGAGGCCGCACATGTTCCATTCTCCAGAAGAAAGTTCTCACACAAAATGAAAACTGTCAGAGCCGCTGGGTGAGTCAGTACTCCTCCTGCTGCTGGGGCTGTTCATGGACTTGCTCTTCGCCTTCATGCTCTTCCGTGTGGCTCTCCTGCAGGGAGAAAAAAGGCCCCAAAACATTCTTCAACAGAAAGCATTCCTCCTGTAATCTTGCCCCGCAGTGCTCACCATAGCCTAAAGCTTAACTTCTAATTTTCGTGCAGTTAAGTACAAAATGAGCTGTTACCTGAGAAAAGCAGCACCTTGTAATATTACCATAACATGTATTCAGTTTGTTTTTAATCAATACACATGCAGTACTGATATTTCCCCAGAAAAAGTGTTAGTTTTCAACATCACTGTGGATTAACTGTTCTGGTAAGTGAACATTTTGCATACCTAGACAGTGAGATGCTGTGTCATAGCATCCTGGTGTCCTCCCATTTTCAGTTTGTCCAAGGATCTCCAGACCTGTCTGCTGTAGTTCTCACACAATCTTTGATCTAGGTTTACCTCACTAAATGGAAAAGGAACTTTTGCTATTGCCTGCTTTAAAGATTAAACTCAGCCTCCTTTTTGAGCTAAGACATACTACTTTGCCAAAATAATATACCCATGCTAATATAGACTGGAGTTCAAAGGTTATCAAAACAGTGGTTTTAGCTGTATCCAGAAAATGTGCCCAAAGAGTTGCAAACACATGTTCTGGGGGGGGAGAACAGTCAGTATTCAGTGCTTTATAGAGCTACTGTTGAAAGCACTAATCACTAATAAACATGTACCTTGTGCAAACGTTATGCACAGCATTTTCCAGAGCTCTGTTTCTGGATATGCAGTCACATTAGGAGAAGAATCCTTGACTGAAGGGACGGCTGGTTCCTCACTGATACCCATTTCAAACAACTTCTAAATTAGAGACAACAGACCTGGCATCTTAGGTTGACCTGGGTGTTATCAGAGCTCAAGATGTTTGGCTGACTTCTGGATTCCCATCAAGCACAGCTGCATTTACAGCTTTCTTCTCTCAAGTGGCTTCCATCTTTTCAGCGCACAGTGCACTGAAAATATCCCCCACGTGTACTCCTCCTTCTGTTAGCAGACAGATCCAAAGGAAAACTTTTCCAAGACACTGAGCTGCCATTCAAGCTGCAGCATCCCTCATGTGTTACCTCTGCAGAACTTGCCTGGCTCCCAGCAATTTTCTTTAGGAGCAAGCAGCTTGAACAGCAAGCTTTAAAAATTCATGCTGCCAGGCTTTCAGATCTGAGGCAAAAGTGAAAGGAACAGGGAGGCCATAATCTGAGTTTTCTCAGAAGAGTTCAGAGCAGCTTACGCAGTAAGAAAATTCCCTTCTGGCATAAAGCCTTTCTAAAGGGGCAAGAACAGGAGAAGAAGGTTCCTAACATTTGCTGATACAATGGAAATACTCCACTGTTTACTGCACAAAAGCAGCTAAATTTCAATTGAAAGCAAGGTTTCTGTCACCCAGGTGCTATTTTCAGGTAGAAGCCATGTATGTCAATCAGCACAGCTGCAGTTAAGAACCTTACAGCCTCCTGGGGGAATGATGTCCTTAGTATACACGGTAGGTACATCATGTCAAAACTGCTTTCTGCATAGCATCTAAAAATCACTTCTGTGGTGGGATGCAAGGGCACAGGAACATCTGTGAGATGTCACCACAGCCTTATGAGGTGAGAAAACTGAAGTTTGTTTAGCTACAGCAAGCTATGTCCCTGTCTCTCCTGACCCTCCTTATGTAGTGAGGTGATCAGCTCTGAAAAGCAACAGTTCCCTAGGCTCTGTGTGCAGGGTCTGAGATAAACCTATTAAAAAGCCCACTCATGCAGGCTTTATAGGTCATGTACGTGCTATCTTTTCATGCATATAATAGGAAAAGCCTATTATGGGCGTGGTTTGGGAACCTACTCTGCAGCTCTGAAGTGATGGCTCCTCTCTAGCCAGGCTTACCTTTGATGGAAATGGTAAGTCTTAATGGGACTACCTCAGAGGTTGTTCTGAGACTCGGACATGTGCTTTCCAGTATGTACAGCTTGTGTAAATACATGAAATGGGAAAGACAAGAGTCACTATGTTCAATTACCTTGGGACTATGGAATCTCCCTGAATAGCATCCCCTAATAAGGAAAGCAGTGGAAGATCTATTTAGAACATTTATTTCTGGCCTCGATCACACAATCATGACCATCTCAGTCTCCCACAATGAGATGCGCTCTCTTTTGACCATTCAATCCATGTGCCTCAAGGTCTTCAGGTGTGCCTTGAATTGGAAGAGCTGGACTTTACAAAAACCAGCTTCTGGTGGTGGGGATGCCTTTCCCAAAGGCAGCAGCAGATGTAGTAGCTGCTAGAGCACAAAGATACAAAACCAGCTGCATTTTGAACAATTGCTTTGAAAACTTGAGCTGAGCAACTGAGGGGTGGATTGCTGACCTTTGATCTAACTCCTGCCTCAATTCAGCCAGGATAGCCTATATAGGAAATCAAAAGCTTCCCATTCATTTCTGTTTTATGCAAGACCTACATGGCTCTGGGTTTCATAACTAGACACATAACCTCTTCTCGTTCACCAGTTTGAAGCTCTCCCGCTGTAAGATCATATCACCAAATGCTTTACATACTATCTGAGGTCTCAGTGCTGTCTATAGCAGTCACAGCATGAGTGGTAGGGGCCAACATCTCCCCACCACCCAAATGCATTACTTTTTTAACACTGTTCTCTGTCAACTTTGACGTTTTTGATGAGGTAGGATTACAAATGAGCAATCTGTAATTGAAAATTACAAAGTATTACAGACTGATCAGCCAGATGTTAAATGACGTTAGCAGGTAACAACATCCCTCTTACGTAACCAGAGACACAATGATGAGGTTTAAAACAGAACCACAACAGGGAAAAGGGAGCCTCTAAAGACAAGGGAACCAAATAGACTGATATTTGTGCTGCATGACTCAAAACCTCATCAAAATCAAGACACTCTCCCCCCACCCCAAGAAAAAAAAAATCATTAAATCTGTCTTAAAAATGTAGCATATACTGAATTAAACAAAGCAGAGGGTTATGAAGTGACATAGTGGAAACTACACTATGACTTGGGATCCTGCAAAAAAAATAGTTAGCTCACCCCACAGCATGAACACGATAAAAATCTCTTCAATGCAATACTATAATTCTCAAATCTCTGCAGAACGCTTTTTATAGGGACTAAACTCTGTACCTGCATTCTGAATCATTCTACGCAGAATTCACCTGACAGCCTACAATGCTCATGGGGTACCTATGAGGTCCTGGGAGGTGTGACTACTTCAAGTGCTGTTCAGATATCTTTCATTTACTCTTTTCCTTTTAGAAAGATTAAATTAAGCTGAACTGAAAACTAAGTATAAATTGCCCCTTCCGAATAACAAGTTGGTATGAAAGATAGGACGTGACCTCTGTGCCATGTCAAATACAGTAGATGCTAGGAAGGAACACTTCAAGACTGCCATTGGGCAGTTATTTGAAGTATGAACTGAAAACAAAGCTAGTCACAATCTTCAAGCACAAGGCCTAGGTCAGGGATCACTTGTGCAGTATGCGAGAGCTCCATTCCAGTGCATCCGCTTCCTGAAGAAAAGCCTCACAGCCATGGTATTATTTATAAATGTTGCAAATCCTGAGAATTAATGTAATCTTTTTTCCACTTTGCCTCCATATGCTTGAGAGACTTTAAAAAAGATAAAAAGAAAAATCTAAGCCAGATTTACAATGAACTCTTTAGCAAGAAACTGGGAATGCTGAAGTTGTCTGTGGTTGGGAATTGGGGCTATTTCTGATCTGTGGACTGGGAAAGCCAAACTGTTGCTACCGATGGATTGACCTGCAAAATGCTGCAAGATACAGAATTTAACTCAGGAAGAAGTCATTACAGAAAGATGGAAAAACAGAACTGAAGGGCAAAGCAGGACAATGAGATAGCAAAGTCCAAGCATAAAAGGTAGGCAGGATCTGCATGAGCAAGGGAACTGGTGTCTTTGATTTAGGTCTAAGGCACGGGGGTCTTTCCTCAGCAAATTATGGTATATCTGCTAAGCTGAGCAGGAAGGGCACCCAAGAAGATGAGGAGATCAAGTCTTCCACTAAAAGGTAGCAAAAAAACTGTGCTGGGAATGGCATCTGTATTATTCTCTAAGGGAGTGGTGCTCTCTGGATGGAGTAATGTACCTGGCCTCCAAATGCAAACATGCTTTAGATAAAGGCACAGTTGTTATATGTAGTTCATGTGCAGGAAAGGATGATGCTGTCAACAGAGAAAGGCTTGAAGGAAGAAAGCAGATAAAACACTGAGATGTGGACAGAAGTAGAACATTTTGTAATGTGTTCTGCCAGTAAGGAAAACTGCAGGAAGAAAAGCAAAGCAACAAATGCATTCCTTGGCACGGAATCACTTACTATTTAAGCCAGACAGACAGATGTGGTAGGGGTATGGGGAGAAGAGGGATTTTTCTGGCTTTGCTTTATAAATAAATCACTGTTCTTGAATCCAGAAGACATTTTCTCTGACCACTATATATATGTAACTCTTTTAGACTGTTATCACGTGCTTGGCAAATTTGTCTTGTTGTTTACTCCTGTGAAAATAATGGCTTCCTCCTCCTTTTCCTCTTTAACACTCACCCCACACTGTTGAACTGTTTCCCCCATCACTTCCCATCTGAGCAGTGGCCCCTGTCAGCAGCAAGCTTGTGTCCCTCTTGCACCTCACTTTCATTTATGCTCTACTAGTCTTTTAGAAAAGCCTGCGAGTTAGTGGTTCCTGCAGCACTACTTTTGATGTAAAATTTGAAGTCTGATGACTACTGCTGCAACAGCTTTCTGGGAACAGATGTAAGGCAGCCTACGGTACCACAGTACCGTCAAGAGATTAAGTTGATGCTCAAACACTTCAGAGCCAAAGCCGTCATTCACTGGAGACCGAAGGGTCAATCATCAGTACAATGCATACAGGGATTTAGTTCACATGAATGGCAGTAGTTCAGCTAAATCTCTACTGAATTATTATCCCTCTATGTATCTGAAGAATTTAACCAGCACCCTTTGCAGCTTCTTGTTCAGTGTCTACAGGACTAAGTCCAAGATGCAATGAGATTCTTATTTACTTTTGCAGACAATACATTTCTGAAGTTTCAACAGTAGAGGATTATCAGGTTTGCACAAGGAAGAATTTTGCTTATAGCAACAGGACAGAAGAAATGTTAAGGAACATTATCTCTGCAGATATAATTACATATTTGGCAGCCTGTATCGTATGTATTACAACACTGCCACATGGGCTACAGAAGGTTCACAGCTGTAGACACTGAACAGCACCTCTGTCAGAATTTCTGTGATTTTCAACACGTTGAAGAACATGAGTAAAAGACTTTATGCAGAAAGGCAGAAGACAAAACCACAAAATTAAGGCTTAGAACCATATGAAACCAATTTAAAGTTGTGACACACCCCCTCCTCTTCCAGATCAGCTTCAGCAAACCTAGAATACAAAACCTACACTGAAAGCAGCAAAAAGCAACCAGCCTGCTGAATCCCTTCCCCAAGCAGAAAAGTCAGTTGCTTGTAAATGCAAACTTTCTTTACAGGGGAGGAGGTACAGAAATCCAGCTGTTACAGTTCTGCTGACCAAAATACAGGACATGACTCAATACTACAACAATAAATTATGAAATTTGTCTAAATAAAAGGCATTAAGCTTGAACTTACATGTTCTTCTGAAGCATAAAGGACTTCCATTAGCCGATTCACAAGGTCATTATTCTCTCCCCCATGTTCTTGGCAGAGAAGTTCAATCTCCCTTAATTTGCCAAAGTAGAAATCCCTTTCCTTCTCCACGCCTTCAAGTGCAAGTTTTAATGAATGTACCTGCATATAAACCAAGACATGATGCATCAGCTGAGGTGTACTAAAGACAAAATGACTCAGTCTACAATTATGCATGCTGAACAATCTTAAACATATATTCAATATTACAGCTTAAAATGAAGTCACTTTTTTCCTGAAGTGCTAGATTGAACCCTACATAATAGACAATAGGAAACCAGGCTCCCCCATTGCACCTCTTAGGTACATCTTAACCTTGATCCTTAAAGGTCGATTTTCTTGGTGCCTTTTTTCACTGAAACCTCAAAGCAGCAGTTCAGGGATCAGGGCTACTAACTGTTCTATGATTCTAAGTTCTGTCTCCTAACAAGGCTGCCAGAAGTGTCATGTGATGGCAATTAATTAAACTTCCAGCTCAGTACTTGCATTATTTTGCTGGATTAATATGTAGTTGTTGGGAAACCTACAGTATCCTTCTCCCCTAATAGACCTAGCAGAAAAGCTTACTAAGGGAAACAGTCTAGTTAGGAAACTAAAAGGTTCCCTAGTTGTAGAAGTGAGTAGTGCTGTGCTGTTCTTTCACTTCTCCTTTTCTGTCCCCCCCCCCCTTACCATACTGTTATAGACCCATGTTTCAGCACACTGATGCTGTGACTGGCTGCACCACGAACATTCTGATCTGATTCTCTCAAATGCCAAGTAACTTTCTCTTTGCAGCCTTGCTCATAAGTCTTTAAGCTATGCTGTCAGTCTCAATTTCACCACTAGGACTGCCATAGATCATTTATGGGCAACATAGCTGTTAATGATTAAGCCTCATCATTCATGAAAGATGCTGCAATATATTTTATACATACATATATATATATATATACACACACATATTTAAAGAACAATTTTGTGGGAGCATAACAGATAAAACTACTGTCTATCAGGGTACACACAATCAGGATAACGTAAGTGGCTTATAAATACAGGGGACAGCAACGTAACAACCAACTCAAATAATCACAGATGAAACTGCCTACAGTAAACAGACTGACCCCAATCACATCCGAATTACAGCCAAATTAACAGCCACATTTTGAGGCCTGCAATTATACAAATGATTTTCTAAATAAAACATGCTAAACAAATTCAATCTCATCAGACTACATTTCAGTGAACTGATACCATTTAATAGAATGTTCTGTGTTGCCTGTTTTACTGCAGGCTAATTTATTTCCTTCACTAGTGAAAATACCAGCAAGGTTCAAACAACGCTTTGACAACCTACTAAATCCTATCGGTTCGCTTCTCCATAACTGCTGAGCTGGCAATGCCTTTTTCTGACCTTTGATTGCACTCTCAGAGGTGTCAGACAGCAGAACTAACCTGTTACCAGGACAGGATCTCAGAGCATCACATTCATGCACTGACCCATTTCTGACCAGCTGCCTGAGTGTGACACCCAAGTCTTCCCTTAGCAGTTTGAATCTATGGTTGATGCAATGACCAGTCACCTTAAAATCAACCATTTCTTCATGAAAGCAGGAATAGCAAAATGGAACAAGAGTTCACAATATTGTGGCCTATAGATTTAGACCTCACATTAAAGGCATGTCTTCTGGATCTGCAGCAGCATATTCCTTGAGAGCGATGCCTGCATCCAAGCAGAACAGGAACATAACTGCTTCCTGATCTTTTACTCTGTTCCTGCTAGAGTTTGGGAAAACAATGAACTTCAGCTGAAACATTGGCAGTTAATTGCTCAGACTATCTCCACTTCTGATTTACATACTGTGAAGGCATTCTCCTGTTTTCATTCTATCACATTCACCCCATTTTAAGAAATGGAATCATTAAACTATGTATATATACACATAGTTGAGTAGCTAAGTATACAGTATATGTTGTTATAACCAATGCAGATATGCTTTTCTTCAGTTACATATCTACTGCCTGTCTGTGATGGATTAATTTGTTTTTCTTCAGATTCTTAGCATATCCACACCCTATGTTTTGCTTCTATGAACATGCCAAAAAATTGATCCTGTATAAGGAACAGCACATGTTGATTCCCATGCTGTGTTTCTGGACCAGAAGTCTTTTCTGCAATCCAGTTAACTGGTGCAAAGGCAGCAGCTCTTACTAACTGGTCTTCTCTCCAATTGCTCTTGTTGGTAGTACAAAACTCACAGGGCTGCAGAACCAGGTTGAAGATTAAACACATCCTGTAGACATGCAACCAAGTTGGAGCTGTTTTCAGAAACTATTTGCATGCTATCATACAGTTAACAGTTCTTAAGACCATTCTCCACACACAGATGTCCCTTCTCCGTATGTAAAGGTCCCCTCTCCACCCATAAAGGTCCCTGGTCTTTGTCATCTCCTCAGCTGTACTCAGAAAATCTCCTTGGGAAACTTTTCATTGGCACAGACCAAAGCCACGGCAGGAGCCACTTTAGTATTTTAATGCTATGGGTAATCAAGCCCAAGTGCACAATGACATTCCTTGGAAGCGTTTAATTCACTAGCAGAGACATCCCCACTACTTAAATTTTTCCATTACAAATTGCATGGAAGTTCAGATGTTTCACTGTCCCTTAGCTGCCATTCAATGAAAAGGCTGAAAAAAGAGTCTGTCACAGCCGTACAGGAATTTGAAGCCCACAGGCACCATTCAATGTTTCTAACTCATAATCAAGACAGCAACTGGGTAAAAAAATCAAGACAGCAGCTGGGTAGAAGTGGCTGTTGCCCTCATCTCCCTTTTGCTGGAGAGTGGTTAAAAATGGGCAATTTATGTTTTCCAGCATGTTCAGACTGGGGGTCAGAAAAACCTGGCTCAGAGCTGCTTGCAGCATAGTTTTTATGGCTCCTGTTATATGCCCAGGGTGCACAAGTAATCATTAGTGGGAAATGAGATCCCAAATGCTGCCAGCATTAAAAAGTCTTCCAGACCATTCTAGCTAGAAGAGGTCTCTTAAAAACTAGCTATTAAAACACCAACTTTCCAAATCCACAAAATTTCTTCTCCTCTTTGGTGATGGGAGAAATCATCAGTTTTCCTCTGGGTTGTTTGTATGTAGAGCTTAAGGTTTTCACACATGGAACGTGTTAGGAATACATTAGCAGTGGATGTGATAGTAACTGCCTATTTTAGTAAAGATCAAATATTTTGCTGTTGCTGAGGTCCAAACCAACCCTTCCATCTGAAGCAAACTCATTCTGACTTCTGAGTACAAATGTCATCAAGCTGACTTTTCAACTGCACTCTTACATTGATTAAAAAGAACAAAAGTTCACACGAAACATATATACATCCATTCCTGGTGCGACATTCCAAAACTTTTTTGTTACAGCAACAATGAAAAGCCCATTTGGAAGTCTGGTGGCCCCTGTTGTGTTCTCTGCTGCTCAGAATTTCTCCCTGCATCCACAGGATGCTGTTGGGATGTGGCTATCCATCCACCACCTTTCGGTGTGAGACAGTAACCAAGAATTTTCAAATGATGATCCAACAAACTGAAATCTTTGTTGTTTGGTTCAATGAAAGTCTGAAACTGAAAAGCCCTTAATTGTGGAAAATTACACTTGATCCACAGTAATGACTTCTTCCTGAATGCAGCTGCCAAGCAGCTCAGACTCTAAAATGGGAGGTTTTTCCTTTCCATTTTCCCTCATCCAGGACAAATATGGGGATCAGGCCCCATTTATACTACTGGCATTTAAACCATTCCAACATCACAGTCTTAGGCCAGATGCATTTATTCATACCCAGTGCAGACACAGTTGCATGTCCAGGAATGACACAGTGGTGTAAAGCTCCACAGCATAAATGAAAACTAAGCCCTTGCATTCTTAACATTAAAGAAATTCTGAAGCTTTATTAGGTATATTATAGTGCTCTGCCATATTATTAAGTATTCTCACAAAAGTAGATCACATTTTTAAATTAAAAAGGCCTATTATGTTCTTAATGCCTTCCTTGCACAAAACAGTGCAATGAACTAGCCTTGATTTAGCTGTAAATCTCTGACACTTTGTTATTATAAACAGGCTTATTTTCCCCACAACGACACATTGAGATGATTTATTTCAAATTTGTAATACACAAGAGCAAAGACTATTGTGGCTTTTCCTATCTGAGTGAAAGAAAAGATACGTTTCTACATCTAATAACTTCAGCAAGACTCACCTGGCATTCCTAAGATGACCTTTAAAATCCTGGCAAACACCAGGTATCTCTGTCAGATGCTATTTTTAACAATAAATCACTTTCATTTTTTTACCTTCCCAGCTGAGCTGTTTCAATCCTTTGTCCCCATATAATTGTGGAGAGCATCATTCAACAGAGGGCAATATATTTCGTCCCTGCCTGTGACAATGACTGCATCTAATTTTATGCCAAAAGCAAATTTACCTGTTCACTGAGGTGTATGACTTGGGTTTCCAAATCTTTATCTGATTTTGATGCTGAGCTGCTTGGTGCAGCTTTTTTTGCTGAAGATGGGCGAGAAGGTGTTGATCCTGGTTTAGAAGCTGGACTGGATTTAGCAGCACCTGAAAAATGCAATAAATAAATAATAATTAAGATTTCTCTTCATGATGAATATATTCCTATTAACCTGATACTGAAACAAAAGCATTTATTTTACAGGCAGCCATTCGCTCCCTCAGTTCAAGGTGACAGTGGAGGAAGCTCCAGTGCTGCTATACAGAAAGGAACAAACACATTTCCTGGCAGTTTAAGTTTGCTACTGAGTGAAGTAACCCTGAAACCAAACTAAACAAACATAAAACTAAGACTATAAAGTTCTCTTAGTTCTCAGCAGCTTTCTGGTTTTAAAAAAATCCTGCCATTAACAGACCATTCCCCCTGCCCAGTATTTGTTGTATATCTATATCCATCTTCAATTTCCCTGGAGAAAGATAGACCTGAAAAACCCAGCTAGAGTGTCTCAGTTTCCCTCATTTTCACATGTAAAATATCCCTGAGACATAGGTATTGAAATTCAGACAGAGCATGCAGGAATTAAACCCATCGGTGAACTCACGGTTACCATAGTGACCAAGAGATGAGTTTTGATCTGCTTAGGTTTTGGTATTTGTTTTTAATTACTCGCACTGCAAATCTGCTAGAACACAGAACACCTTTATTAGCAAAAGTGGCAAGTAACAAATGCTTACAGGTATGCTTTTTCACAATGCCTGTGGCATACAAATGCCCAAACAGAGGAATAGTTGTGTGAAAGAGTGAACCTCACACACATCTCCTGGCACTTTGCTCTGCCTCTCCATCTTTCCTCTTCTTGTCACTGTCTTTTTGATTTAGTTCCTCAGCCCTGGTACACAAGTGCCTGGCCCACTGCTCTTGACCTTGCTTAGGTTCCCATGAGCACTGTAATCTGCCTCTTTCTAATCCCCTCCAACTAGGAATAAATTTCAGATGCAGTAGACATATATCTGGTACAAAAACTGCTTGGGTTAAAATGACAGACCAGAAACCCAGCCCCCGTTCAAACCTGTTTTGATTTATGAAGCATGCATGTGAATCACAAGTCATGCTCTGCAGCACCCACATTTATCACCTTTCACTCAATGGCTCTAACCTGAAAAAGGGTAGATTTAGATTAGATATTAGGAAGAAATTATTTCCTGTATAGGTGGTGAGGTACTGGAGCAGGTTGCCCAGAGAAGCTGTGGCTGCCCCATCTCCGAATTGTTCAAGACCAGGCTGGACACAGCTTGGAGTAACCTGGTCCAGTGGGGTTGGAACTGGATGAGCTTTAAGGTCCTTTCCAATTCTATGTTTCTTACTAAAACCAAAGTACAGTTGTCCAGACATGCTGATGGGCTCCATGAACATCTTCCACCATAGAATGCTATTGGCTCTGAAGCCAGGGACACAGAGGGTGTGGGAGAAAGCCCAAATCCACCAAGCACCCAGCTCCCAGCTGATCTCTAGCTTGAAAGTCACCAGTTCCAGGGGGATTTGCCCCAGCTTTCTCAGCAGTCACCTTCCACCCCACACCTCACCAGCTGCTCCTCCCATAAAATTATGTTACAAATCACTCTAATTTGTCATTTCCACATTGTATCCACAATATTGGACATTTTAATAAAACAATTTATTGTAAACCCAATGTTTTACAAAGGCATTACTAGGAAGAAATCACACAGAGGCAGGGAAAGGCAAGAGAGGGAGAAACAAAACTTGTGGGCCTGCCCATATTATCTAACTGCAGAACTCACACCATCTCACTGACCTAGAACTGTGTATTGTGATCCCTTGGAGGAGATGAAAAGTGATGGGAAAGGAGAGCAGCAATGGGTTAGTTCATCAAGCTCACTTGAGCTTTCCTGATTTAGTCACAGGCCTATCTCTGTAACAAGCATCTTCTCCTGCCTTTAAGGATAACTGTATATTAACTGGGTCATCTAATGCCAACAGAACACCAAACCAATTTGATAATTCAATTAGCATGAGCAAACATTTTTATGCAAGATTCCCATCCTCCTTTTCCGTGTTCTTTAATGCAAGACATTTTTTTTAAAGGAACTCATGACTCCAATAGCCTAATGGCACTCCATGCCTAATGGCACACACAAACTCACTTCTAGCAGATTTCAGATGCAGTACATGGACTTGATGAAATTAGGAAAATTCGATGTTGTGTATATGCCTGAAATTAAACTGCTTTTCACATCATACTTAGATCAGCAAAGTTAATTTGCAGAAAAAAAAAATTAAAAATGTCAAGATATTTTACTGCTATTTCTTCCTTTAGGCCATTTCATAAACTTTAGCACCCTGCCTTCAACACTTTCCAAGTTCAGTCCAGATTTTGACTAACTAAAAATCAGTTGCTTCACAGCAGGATTAAGATGCGCTCAAAGCCAGGAAAGTAATTTGCATTGGATTAGCAAATAAACAGAAAAAAACCTTGTCTCCAGAAATGCGTGATCAACACACACAAAATAATCACTCTGACTGCAGCATTCTAGCTGAGCCTCAAGTTATTTAATTACTACTTGTAACGTGTAACTGCAACAGTTACCTATACAACATTCAATATATACCTATACTAAACCAAGGTATTAACACTTACTATTGTATTCTACACCTACAAGGTGCAGTTCAGAATAACAACTGAATATTAAATGTTAAAAAACAAGCTATGGACCTTCAGATGTGAAGGCAGCTCTGCCTCTACCAATTACCCTTCCTCTACCTGAAGGCAGCATTGGACTTTGCCTAGGCAGCAAGCACCCGCACACAAGCATAGAAGAAGCTCCTCAGCTTTTCTAGGGCAGCACTCGCAACCCTGTTAGCTCCTCACCATTTCTCCTGGGGGGTCATGGTGCAAGACCTACGGCAAGGCACATTGTGTAGCCATGGCTTGTTGCTCCCTTTCATGCTCAATAGCCCTGTGAAGCAAGCTAGTTCTTTAGAGGTTGCGGTTCTGATCACAGAAAGCCATACCATTAAGTACACACCTCTTTTTAACCTGCAGAGAAAGCTAAGGACAGAGTACGCACAAACATTTAATCCCCAGATATTCTCTTATTTGCAGCTGAGATGCCCTCTCAGTGTGTGCTGAGAAAGCGCACATCACCACTGTCTGCAGACAGGGAGGGCTGGATAGCACCAATACACTGAATTCTGTTCTGCCTGCCTTTGAAAACAACAAAGCTTTCTGAATTTCTACACCAAAGTTCTACTAAGCTTTATAATGTCCAGACAAATCAAGAGAAATCGACTTTTGTTCTGCTGCTCAGGATCAGCTCTTAAATGAACACAATACCCCCATTTCAGTACCAGATTAAAACCAGCTAACCTGAGCATTTCAGACTGTATTAGTGACAGCTGGATAGAACTTAATTGCAACAGAGGACGCCTTGGGATTTCTAATTTAAAATTTCCTGGAGGAAATAAAAAAAGCAGCTTTGCTGCACATTTATTCTGCAACATCAGTTTTAGAATCAGCTCCGAGGTAAGCCTCCCGTTCTAACAGAAGCTTAATTTCATAAAAGAATTAAAGGATCCTGTTTGGCAGAGTAGCACAAAGTGCTTGAGACAGCCAGATATCTAAATGGAGATGAAAGATCTTGGTAGACTTAATGACTTTGCTGTCAAGAACCACAATGGCTTTGCAGTCAATTACTGCAATTGTGGAATAACTCCTCATGCATTGCTCAGAGGGGCTATATAATCTGCGCAGTTTTAATTCTGTCCAACATCATATCTTCTATGAAAATATTTATATATAATCAATTTACATATTTTGACAAAGCACAACATTTTATACAAATATTTTACATAAAAAATACCTGGTAACCAGCTCTTCACTGACTACTAAGAGACATGTGTTGCAATCAGCATCATAAACATGACCCATTACCAATTCATTTTCAAGCTTGCTGTTGATGGTCAAAAAGATGGAACCCTGCCATGGAGGGGAACAGACCCATGCCCCAGAACATGCTGGCAGCCAACAGCCTGGAAACCAGTGTGGCAGGAAAGGACTTAGGGGTCCTTGTGGACACCAAGTTCAGCATGAGCTACGCACCCCTGCAGCAAAGGCAGCTGACAGCCTCCTGGTCTTCCCTGGGAAGAGCACTGCTATCAGGTTGAGGGAAGTGACTCTTCCCCTCTACTCAGCACTGAGAAGGCACATCTGGAGTGCTGGGTCCAGTAGAAGAGAGACATGGGCATACTGGAAAGAGTCAAACAAAAAGCCATGAAGATGACTGAGGGACTGGAGCACCTCACATGTATGGAACAGCTGAGAGAGCTGCACCAGTTCAGCCTGGACAAGAAAAGCTTCAGAGGGATTTTATCCATATCTGAAAGGAGGGTGCAAAGATGAGGACAGGCTCTTTTTAGTGGTCCCCATTAAAGAGCAAAAGGCAATGGGCACAAAATTGAAATACAATAAATTCCATTTAAATATAAGAATAAGCTTCCTCACTCTGATCAAATACTGAAACAAGTTGTCCAGAGGGACTGGGGGGTCTCCATCCTTGGAGATACTCAAAACTTGACTGGATATGATCCTGGGCAACTGGATCTAGGTGACCTTCTTTGAGCAGAGTGGTTGGTCTGGGTGATCTCAGAGGTTGCTGTTCCACTTCCACTGTTCTGTGAGAACTCTATTACTGCATGTTCTGATTTTAGGTCAATGCAGGGTCCAATTAGAAGGTTTTGTAAATAACCGCTTCAATTAGCACCTGGATAACTTGTACCTGCCCAAATAACACTACCAGAGATGGGAAAAATAAATTCACAGTTGAAAGACAAAACAATTTGTTCTTATACTGAAATAAATTAGATGAACCAGCTTTGAAATGCACTACAGGTTTTTATCTCCAGAAACAATTACTAGCCAGTCCATTATAATTAAGTATAAGCCCTCATAGTTTCAGCTTCTATATTTTTTGCTAAAGACTAGGTTTTACAGATACCCGCTTTTGCAATTTAAAACAGTGGATGTTGGCAGTGTGCAGCTTTTGGGTACAGCAAAGCTAGGCTGCAAATTCCAGGTCACTTTACATCACAAGCACAGTTTTGCAGACAAGAGACCAATTTAATGTTCGGAGAGAAATCTTCCTTGAAGCTATAGAATTAGCACACCGCTAAATATTTATGCAAAATTCCAAGAAAGCACGTGCACGAATAACATTGTGGAGGTGCATGAGGACAGCATGGAGAGCAATGGAAGCCCTGAGCAAGCACAAGACTTGGCAGAACCCACACAACCACCGCTTCAGTGGAATTCCGGAATCACCCAGTCTGTCTTCAGATTAAAGCAGTTCATTAAAATGAATATTCCTGACTCATGCCACAGAAAAAGAACCCAAGCCCTCTGAGAGGCCACAGAGCTAGCAATTTCTTCACAAGCTAAAGAAAAACTCTGCACCCACTTACAACAAATGAGTGAGAACACACTGCTGCAGCTACACTTGGATGCAACAAACTGCTCAATTTAGGTATGCTTAATAGCATCAGTGATGACAAATAATGCTTAATGGGAATCAAATGCCCTCAGATAAAACCTGACTTCCAGCATCCCAACACGCTGCAGTGTAGCCACCTATTTATTCTGTGGCACTAACTTCCCCTGGGTGGCAAGGCCCCTGTCTCCTCAGCTCTCCGTACCTCCACTGCTGCTGGCTACAGTACAATCTGATGAGCAATGTGTTGATATCACTGCTAGTCAGCTGGCAAAGAGAAGTGTGTACAAATACTTGAAACTGAAGCACTTTTTACAGATTTCAGAGCCATTCAAGCAAGAACATACAATGGAGTCTGCTTGTCAGAGGAAAAGCTTCTGTTGGTGACACCACTCCCTCAGTTTGCCCTTAATAGAACGAGATTTTATAGTTGGGAACTAACTACAGCCTTTTCCCTGTCATAAGTGAAGACATTAGAATTAAAATCTAAAGGCTGAGGTTCTGAACAACTTCTTTGCCTCGGTATTCACTGGCAAAGGCTCTGACTGCACCACCCAAGTCTTGGAAGGCAGACGCAGGGACTGTGAGAATGAAGACCTTGGGCCCACTGTAAGAGAAGATCTGGTTTGAGACCATCTTAAGAACCTGAACATGCACAAGCCCATGGGACCTGATGAAATCCATCCGCGGGTCCTGAAAGAGCTCGCGAGTGAAGTTGCTAAGCCACTGGCCATCATATTTGAGAGATTATGGCAGTCAGGTGAAGTTCCCAAGTACTGGAAAAAGGAAATGTAACCCCTATTGTCAAGAAGGGGAAAATGGATGACCCCGGGAATTACAGACCAGTCAGTCTCACCTCTGTGCCTGGCAAAATCTTGGACCATATTCTCCCAGAAGGCATGCTAAGGCACATGAAAAACAACAAGGTGCTTGGTGGCAGCCAGCATGGCTTCACTAAGGGGAAATCCTGCCTGACCAATTTGGTGGCCTTCTACAATGGGGCTACGGAACTGATGGACAGGGGTAGAGCAGTTGACGTCATCTACCTGGACTTGTGCAAAGCGTTCGACACTGTCCCACACGACATCCTTGTCTCTAAATTGGAGAGACATCAATTTGATAGATGGAGCACTCGGTGGATAAAGAACTGGCTGGATGGCCGCACGCAAAGAGTTGTAGTCAATGGCTCAGTGTCCGGCTAGAGGCCAGTGACGAGTGGTGTCCCTCAGGGATCAGTGTTGGGACCAGTCTTGTTCAACATCTT
>NDXB01019738.1:102214-135197 GCA_002631895.1 Agapornis roseicollis | reverse complement strand
TCCCCCTAGTGAAGCCATGCTGGCTGTCACCAAGCACCTCATTGTTTTTCATGTGCTTTAGCATGCCTTCCAGGAGAATCTGCTCCCAGATTTTGCCAGTCACAGAGGTGAGACTGACTGGTCTGCAATTCCCCAGGTCATCCATTTTCCCCTTCTTGAAAATGGGGGTTATATTTCCCTTTTTCCAGTCTTTGGGAACTTCACCTGACTGCCATTATTTTTCAAATATGATGGCCAGTGGCTTAGCAACTTTATTCGCCAGCTCCTTCAGGACCTGTGGATGGATTTCATCAGGTCCCATGGACTTGCTTCCACCCTTTATAAGCCTACTTCTACCTTTTATAAGCTTAATGTATAAGCTTTTTAGGACCCACATTTAAATAGAATTACAAGTCAGAAAAATTAAGACAAATCAGTTTATTAACTTTGTATTTGTTCTCTTCTAAACCATGCTAGCACTCCCCTACAGTGATACTAAATAGCAGGTGGAATAAAAATTGAAATGCTGTAACAGTGACCTAAATTTGCTAAGCCACAGAAAGTTTCTCCTTTTTATGATTCCTACTTCATAAGCTGTGCTGTCACAGGAATGGGAACATAGGATAATTCAGGGTGGAAGGGACAACAGGAGGTCTCTAGTCCAAAATTCATTTCAAAGTAGAGTCAGCCACTAGGTCAGGCCAGGTTGCTCATGGCTTTATGCAGCTGGTTCTTGAAAAATCTTTGAGGGAGACTGTATAATCAGTCCTTGACTGATCCCATTCTGATCTGTTTGTCTTCATAGGTTTCTGCTTGCCTCCAGCCTTACACCCAGGTTCAACTTTTGACTTTGTTTCCCTTCCTCCCACCATGCTTTGCTGTGAAAAGCCTGAGCCCATCTTCTCAGTAACCTCCCCGCAGGTATCAGCAGGCTGGTCTTAGATCCCTCAAAACCATACTGAAAGCCTTGCTTTGCCAGCTTCCCCTCACAGGGCCTGTAATTCAGGCCCTTACCATTTTGGTCACCCTCCAAGTAAACTCAGAGGAATTTATCGTCTTTCATGTTCTCAAAGTGCCAAAACTGATATTACAGTAACTGACCACAATATCTAGATGTGGTCTAGTAAATAAGAGTGAATAATCACCACCTCCTAATATCCTGCTGCTTTGCTCCTGTAAATGCATCCCATAATGCTGTCTACCAACCCACCCAGGTGATTTTCAGCAGATCTGCTGCCCAAACTCATCAGTCCCCACCTGTTTGTTTCCAAGGGCTTTTCCTGTGCAGGGGCTGGTGGACTTCCCATGTGTCTTTACTGAGTTTCATGAGGTAGGTCTTCCCATTCCTCCAAGGATTCTAGGTGCCTCTGTATGGCAGAGTATTGACTACCCACTTCCATACTGTGTCATCTGGAGACTTCGTGAGGAAACACTCTGTCATCTCCTGCAGGTCACTGGCAGAGATGTTAAACATAAGACATCCTAGGACACAACAGCTGGGGTGCCACAGAGACACCAGCCTTGAGGCCTGAGACCTTTGAATCACTTGCCCTCCAAGTCCAATCATCCAACCACTGTTTCTACCCAGCTGGGTGACTGATACCTCCAAAGCCTAGAAGCAGACTACAAGTGCAAGAGAAAATCTTCATGTTTCAGTATAAACAGCCAGAATAACCATTGCCTATCTCATCCAATTCAAACATGGCCCAGATTCAAATGCTGTATAGATTACCACCTGGACCATGTCTAGGAAGGAGTTTAGCTTGCAGCAGCTTCTTCCTGTCCCAGAAACCACATCTTCATCTCCCAGCTCCATCCACTATAGCACATTTAAACCTGTGACTGCTTAAAACTGGAGCCATGGCTGTTCTGTATCTCCATAACCACCTGTTTCTCCTTTAGCCTCTTGCTTCACCTCAGTAGTAAATCACTTAAGCTTTCATCCCAACTGGCCAAAGTGCACCCTTGGAAACAAGCTTGTGAAACTGAGGAGATTAAGTGACAGCACATTGCTAGAATCTAAACCTGTTACCAGCCTCCTTTCAGCATCATCAATTTATATTGCTTCCTTCCAGCAGAGAAGGAAGTGTGACTTGGTCACCACATGACTGCTCATGCACTGTGCAGTGAAGCTACTTCTCTTTGCAGAGAGATGAAATACTTGAGATTTTATTTTTATTCAGAGACTTTTTCTCACCCAAACACCAGCAGTGTCTCAAATTCAATGCATTAAACTTCTCATAGATGAAAATGTGCAAGTTTGCCGTTTTTTATGTATCTGTTTTGGACCCTTTTTTCCTTGGATATTTATTCCCATACTTGGTATCACCATTTTTCATTTGTTGCCAGTTTTCCCCTGCCACAACAGATCTGCAGAAACATGTACATGTTCCAGGGATGCTGGGATAGGAACCTTCCTTCTCAGGCGCTGACTTTAACCACTGCTGCTCATCAAAGCATCATGGGCTAGTGAACATAGAGCAGAGGGTGGCAGGTGCATTTGCTGTCACCAAAATAGGCAGAACTTTAAGAGTTTTAGACTCGAGATAAGCTTGGTTTTCCTCATTTGTATTTGTGCTATTAGACACAACTAACATGAAGGAACAGCATCAAATAGATGGGAACCCACAGCATAAACACTGAAGAAATCGAGAAGATACAGAAGATACAAAAGCCCAAATAGACAAGTGGATGTGCTGATTTTGTTTTTTAGCTCATCACACATTCTGAGAAGTTTTCCATGGCTACTGCCAATCTTTTATTAAACTCAGATGCTATGGAGAGCAATCATGAACTCTATTTTCCCATGAGGACTTGAACTTTCTCCCTTTTTTTGGTAGCTCTCCCAGGCAAAGCCATTAAGACCATTTCCACATTTCTATGTAAAGAACAAACCATGGTTCAAAATAGAAAATGTTATACTATACTTAAGTCTTGCAACCTTGTTTTCAGGACCATTTTACTATAGTCTGCTTTAGCACATTAAAAATGTGCATGTATAAGAGGGAAAATAAAAGGCACAACCTACCATGCACTGGAATTCTTACCAATGAACATGTTCACAGGCTTGCACAGAAACCAAGACCAAGGAACACATGAGTTTTTCAGTGTATGCTCACCACCTGCCCTCTCTCACCAATGTACAGATGACAAAACTGTTCCATTTCAGTTCTTCCTCTGCAGGAAATTAGAACATCAGATGTTTTAGAAGACTAATGACAGAAATGGCAGAAAGGAAGTAAATGCACATGTTCATTACTTTAATAACCATGATTCATTCTTGGTTGTATTTCTCTCTGCCATGTGAAACAGGAGAGTTTTCCCTTGCCACATGCAAAGCTGTCATATTCTGGATTCTCTTTCCTTGTACTCAGCATTTCAGTGACTCTCAGCTGCAGGAATGTATCCATAGTAAATACCAAAGGACAGGAAAAACAAGTAGGATGCTTGTGTCTCTCAAAGATTATCCACTATGCCTACACTAACTTTTTATTCAAGTGAGCTGGTGTCCGTAAAAACGTTCCATCATTTTTAATGCAGTCAGTAGTTTAGTAGCAGTTAGCTACTATCAAGCATATGCAAGGGTTCTCAAAAAACTCCCCTCACCATACCACAGGAAGTGCCAGTGCACCAGATGACTTCCATGAGCTCTAGTGCTAGAATCTGACTTTAGATTCGTCAAAGCATAGATGAGGCTGCACACAGATGCACAGGGTATAACCAGAATATAGCAGACCTTCAAGTACTGCTTCAAGAGTAGTTTAGGTTCTGGGAGAACCCACTTGGACCACTGACGTCCTGGAAGTATTTCACAGAAGGGACACAAACTACTATCCTGTTGTACAGTCACTGGTTAGAAATTGCAGAACACCTAAACAGAACTCCTTTGAGGGAAGTGAATAGCTTAAAGGGTGTCCAAAGGTTTGAATCTATGCAGTCAGACCTAAATTAAGCAAAAGGCTCATGAGAAAAAAGCTTCAGGCAATTTCCTGGATGAGATGAAGCTTGCATTGCTTTTGAAATGAACAAGATAGAGGAATGGGGAAGTGCAGCTGAAAGACAACAGACCCAGGTACTTAACAGCTACCTTAAAGCCATCATCAGCCTTGAATTTAAATAGGGTGGTGGGTCCTAAGCAGGAATGGCTTCAGTACTAAGGGCTACTTTTTCTTGCTGAGAATAGGAACTGTTATAATGGTACCCCTTTCCTCAGGTACAGAAGCAAAGCCACTAGTGACCTTCAGAGCATCCACGTGGTCTTTGTTTGGGAACACCAAAGCCACATCAGCTCCAAAAGGTAAGTTTTTGTAACCTACTCTGCCTCTACAAACCCAGATTGAGCCAAGAGATCTCAGAGCACATTGGCATAACAATGAAATTGTGTGGAGATAAGGTAAGAACATTGTTCCCTGTCTTTAGTACTAACAACAGAAAAAGTGGCTGCTTCTGAGAACTGGAATGTGCCCAAGTCCACAGACAGGCAAAGGGACCTGAAAAAGCGGTTCTTTTCTAAAGTAATTTTTGAAACAGGTTCCCTTCTCTCAGTATGGAGATAAAAAGACTGAAAATCACCAAAAAAACTATTCCCCACTCAAAGAAGAGGCCCTGTAGGGGCAAGAGACTAGACAGAAGACCTTCCTCAGTAAAGTCCATCAAGTCCATCATTAAGAATGAATCAGCTGCTAATGAGGCAACAGACCACACTAGGAAAACAACACACAAAAACCTATTTCATCAGGAAATTCGAGGAAACAAGCAGGGCATTAGGCACACTTCATACAAGCTTACACAGCACAGGAGGGAGAGCAGTCATATGGCTCCCTGAAGACTGCGGAAACATTCTCCAACCTTAAGCATTAAGTTCTTTTGGAAAATGTGCATATACATAGTCAAGAGACAAATGGTTTACAATGCTATGTGTATTATACACACTATTTCAAAGCTCTGCCTTTATTTTGCTGCTTTAAGCCAAGTATTTGTATATATAAACATATGTATCTTGTATGTATATCAAACAGAAGGAAGGCCCTGATGATGAAATCTGTTTAACAACTCCACAGGCTCCAACAGAAACAACTGGTTTATGTGGGAAGCAAGTATCTGAGGCTAATCAACATATTCTTATTTTGAATAAATACAGAAATAAAAAGCAGGCAGTAGATGCTGATCTGATATTAAATACCAGAGTTATAAAAATAAGCCAGTACAAGTAGCAGAGCAGTTCAGGAAGAAGAAAACAAAATTCAGTTTTACATCTTTGCAGAGATTAAAACACCATCCCATGCAGAAGTAGTGTAATATCCCGCAACCTGCTTCACACATTTTTTGGGATGTACCCAGGTATGTTATCATTAGAAGCTGCTGAAACAATGTATTTTATGAGTAACTTCTCCTATTCCGTCCATGAATACAAGGAAATGGTTTGCAAAACTTGATCTTCCCTACTGCAGTAATCTTTCTTTCACATTCGTACCAAAGACTTGCTTCTTCCCTAATACCAACAGCAAGAAGTGAACCCAACTTCCACCCATATCCTTCCAAATTATTCCTCCTTTTGGTCTATACACTGCTTTATATTTGTTAGCACAGATCTAGCTACTTGTGCTTCAGGGGAATCCTCAATTGCCATTTCACTGGGTAATGCAAGCCACATATTGAAGACAGTTTCACAGTTTTGGAGGAGTACTTATAACCTTGGGAGGGGCTTGATTCCCTAAATACTGGGAAACTGAGATATCAAAATGTAGAAGCCTTCAACTAGTTGTTCTCTAGTTCAGCTCCAGAATTTGTATGCACCTCTTCCAAGATGCACTGCAGCTGGGTAGCAGTCTGATGACTGCTTTTGCTTCACAACATGGTGGTGGCATTTAGAATCATAGAATATCCATACTCCTCACAGGACTACCTAAAAGTAAACCATATGACTAAAAGTACTGCTCAGATGCTCCTTGAACTCTGACAGGCTTGGTGCCATGACCATTTCTCTGGGAAGCCTGTTCCAGTAGCTGAACACGCTCTCTGTGAAGAACTGATGTCAAAAATGAGACAGATTTGGAAAGCTGATTGGTTGGGGCCCATTGAAGGGAATGACAAGCACCAACAACTGGGCATAAGAGACATGCTGCCCTGTAGGAGAAGACATACATATATGCGAGGGAAGAGGAGAACTAGCCCAGGCTGCTAAGAAGGTATACTGAAATTAGTAGAAAGACTGGGTCACCAGGGCTTCACAAAAAGCTACTAAGAAAAGAGGTCACATTGAAAGATTTAATGTGAAGCATTGTAGGAGGCATTACCTATGGTTATATGTTGCTATCTGCAGTGTGCACCTGTGAGGACTGTTCCTATTAGGCAGCTTTGAGAGCTCTGGTTTCCAGATGGCTTATATCTTGGCCTATTTTGCCACATTTTTAGTGCTGCATTAAAAAGATGCTGCCTTAACCTTATTCTCTTCCTACCTATGGAGGTTAGAGTTCGCTTTTGCCTAATTATTCCAAATTCCTTATACTTGTCCTTAGCAGCAGCTACCATCCTCTTTTAACACACGCACTCCGGGCACTAGTCTCAATTCTGTGCGTCTTCTTAGATAAATTTCAACACTCTAACTTCTTCCTCCAAATCAAAGAAGACACCACATCTTCAGTTCTCCTCCCTCACGTAATTATAAAAATTAGAATATCATTGTCACTACAAAAATTTCTCTTATCTAGGCTTTCACCTTGAACGGAAGACTCCTATCACTGATCTTGAGTAACTGCTTTCCCATCTCATAGAATCATAGAATAGTTAGGGTTGGAAAGGACCTTAAGATCATCTAGTTCCAACACCCCTNCTATCACTGATCTTGAGTAACTGCTTTCCCATCTCATAGAATCATAGAATAGTTAGGGTTGGAAAGGACCTTAAGATCATCTAGTTCCAACACCCCTGCCATCAGCAGGGACACCTCACACTAAACCATGTCACCCAAGGCTTCGTCCAACCTGGCCTTGAACACTGCCAGGGATGGAGCACTCACAACTTCCCTGGGCAACCCATTCCAGTGCCTCACCACCCTAACAGGAAAGAATTTCCTCCTTATATCCAACCTAAACCTCCCCTGTTTAAGTTTTAACCCGTTACCCCTACTCCTGTCCTTACAGTCCCTAATGAAGAGTCCCTCCCCAGCATCTCTATAGGCCCACTTCAGATACTGGAAGGCTGCTATGAGGTCTCCATGCATGCTTTTCTGTTGATTCCCTACCCTTTCGTTATCTCTCTAGCACCTTTCAAATCAATAACTCATTTCAAATATACCATTTTTCACCCAACACACCTCCACATAGCATTGTTTTCCCATCATCTAATCCATATAGCATGTGTTAAACAGAAGGTAAATAAAACCATTACTTTTCACTCCTTCCTCCTTCAGCTTTTATCTTTTGAAATGGTTATGGAAGGACAACAGCAAACGCCTTTAGTGGAAAACTCAAAGGCAGTTTTCACTGCCGTTCAGAGTATGCTGCAGGTCAAAGGCTCCAGAGAAATGCTTGTGTACATCAGGCTCACGTAAAACATCACTGCATCTATAGAAGCTGCTATAAAATGCTGCTTAAAATGAACACCTTATTGTTTTCTTAAATATGGATTAAAACCGCCTCTGTTCTTCAAAATATATTTAGTTTACAGAATTGAATTCTGCTGAATAGAGAAAAAACTATAGAAACATGTATGGGTAAAATATATCTACCAAAAAAGGCAACTTTTCCAAAAGAAGACTATTTCAAGGTGCCATGGCTTCAGAAGAAAGCTGGTTTTCCATTATCAGCATGTCTTCTCAGCATACTAAAGAAAAAGCTTTTTAGGGCAAGAATGTTTCATTCTAACACATTCTTTTATATTATAGCACCAACAGAAGTTATTACTACTTAGATTGTTACCAAGTTCTGTTCTTATACTGCATATCATAATTCGAGCAATTGTCTCCTATCTATAGAAAATTAGTAAAATACAACAATACTGACGGTGCCTTACAGAACCTAACATCTAGAACCTTCAGCTCTCTGGATCTGCTCAGAACTATGTAACAAATCTGTGAAGTGCATTTTTTTCTTAATAGTAAAATTACTTCCAAGTAAACAGTCAGCACATTCAATAATACTGCTTGGGTTTTCAAAATACTGTGTTTCTTTGTATCTACATACATGAGGTAGGATAGAAGCAGCAGAGACACAACCAGCTAACACCTTACAAGATATTATTCACCCTCCAAGGAGACTACATGTTAAAACTAATTCCAACACATCACATGATGACCGAATCACTGATTTGCAGGGGTAGAAATATGTATTTGAGACTTTCTTCTTCCGTAAGTATAATACAATGCTGCTAACTCAAAAGAATATACAATATACACCCTCATTATAAAAATGAAAGTGGTTCTACACCCACATCATGACTGTAGTGAGGCACTGGAAAAACGTAAGTGTGAAGCGTTACTGCATATACACACTGGATGATACTATGTTTATCCTGCCTATACAAATATAATGGCACTTGGTATAAACACTGTGCAGGCAGGTCAGACCTTTTAGGCAGCAGAATTTGGTGAACTTTTAAGCAAGTTGTCCTGTATTTCTGTCCCAGCTGACATCATTTAGGTCTTTACTTTTCTACTTGCAACAAAATGCCGAAAGCTGTACTGTACATAATGAAGGAGGTGTCCAGCAGGTGCCTGCTGGACAAACCTACTGACACAGCAGGGAGACTGCTTATGCCTGTGGAATGCAAGTGACTTCTGCCAGCATTAGGAAATTGCACCTAAATTAGGAAATAGCTTTTGTAAAGGCAAACATCCAACAAAGATGCAAAGACTGGAATGGAAATCTGAGCGTAACAGGAACCAAGAATGCATGAAGGTTCTTCTCCTGATGGAGGACTGGACAGGGGTGCTTACATGAATTTTATCATTTTGGTCATCATAAAACCATCAGACTAATGGGATGGCCATCTAGAACTCACCTTAATCATGTGTTTGTAGAAATGCTACCTTGGACAAACATGCTGGTATAGCCAAACATGTTTCTTTAAGAAATTCTTTGTAAAATACATACTGCACCTGCCTTGATGAGGTAAAGATTTTAAATATATATACAGTAGAGATTGATAATACAGACAAGTTTTAAAAGTATCACAAACTCGTTTTTCTATGTCCAAAGTATACAGTTTTACAATACACACATGCTCTCTTCATTACGTGACCTATTTACACAGGTGTTAGGAGAGTCAAACATATCAAACTACTTGGATATGTACTTGTATTTGCACAGGACAAATGCAGTGAACAATCCTACAGAATCAAATGGATGCAAACTTCCAGTATCCAAAACCTACTCTGTGTTTTCATAAAAGCAGACTTTGGTAATCTGTCATAACCTACACTACGCGTGCAGAAAATAACATGAAAACTGTACACACACTTCTATGTGAAGTCTGATGATGATTGGGTTTTTTTAGAATTATCAGATGACAAGTGCTATGTCAGAATGAAGTATTTAATTTTCAAACCTAAGCCTTTTTGCAAGTAACTTACAAATTGATCATATTAATTTTCAGTGGAAATGTCTTCAATATGAATGCTTTTTTATAAATTCTAATGGTTTTGTTCATGTAGATAGAATGTCAAAACAGCAAATATCAAAATATTTGAAAAAGGGTTTAATTTTGCTAGAAAACAAAGTCAATTCACAGAGTCAAGTATAGCTAATACAGGATTTTAGATTGTCCTAAGTGGAATAGGTGTACTCACACTAGAACTTTCAAGCAATTTCATATTTCCTTCCCATTGGAGTGTGTTAGCTAGCCCTAAATATTACCTCTGTTGGTGACAAGTGAAAAATCCCATGCTTCTGGAATCAGAGTGAATTCTTCTTAAACACTAGTGTCAGGATTACAATCACTGTTTGCATTCTGCATATGAACTACAGATCACTGAAAGTCTCCTGTTGCACTGCAGCAAGAAAAGGAAACGTAACACAAATGAGCTTAATTTGCTGCGAAGTACAGCAAGATACTTCGGTAATCTCACAAAAATGTCATACTGGAACTTGTTACAGTGAGTTCAATTTGATCTTTTAATGTAATACAGTACATTTTTATAAACTTAACATTATCATTGCAGAAGAGCATGCTAACTCAGTGTTAGCAATTTATCCTTTATACATAATTATACTCTACTGTAGCTACTGTACGCAGATCTCAAAATGTTAGTACATAAAATATTCATTTTCTTTATATGAGATGAGAATGAACTTAGAAGAGATTTGAATGTAAGAATGAAATATTTGCTGTGCCTATTTCTCAAGAAATAATGAATTACACATTATAACCCAAGAAATCATCATTTAAATTGCAAAACTATAGTTTAAATTTACATTAGACATTGTAATCAGTAATGTGCATCAGTATTCCATGAAGTTTAACCTAACCATGTTTATGCACATAAAGCCTCAAGAGTCTGCAGCAGTTTCAGCATTGATTTTTCATATTTTTTGTATAAAATGGACTTAAAGGTACATCTTCCATAAATGTTTTCAGTGCAATTCTGTCAAAGAGGAAAATATAAAGCTAGCTTTCAATCATTTTATACCATAAAATCCACCCCAACAACTTGCATTTGCACTGCTGAAGCGTAAGTAAGCCAGTTCTGTTGTGCCAACTATTTCAGAGTCAATTCAAATCAACTGTAACTACCTTTTTAGGCAGCATTTCACCTATACCTATAGGTATAAATGTTGAAAAGCTGAATACTGAAGGGGGTATAGGGGGATGTTGAGGCAGAATAATATTTATAACACCTTTTGCCATTAGTAAAAAAAAAAAAAGCATAATGAAGGAATTCAAACTGTTTCTTTAGTGGTGATCTTATAATTTGGAAATAAGTCAATCCACGATTTTGTATTGTTTCCTCTAATCTTATGTGAAAATGCTCCATTATTGAGATAAAATTTTCTCAAGTTAGAAATTGATTTTTGCACGTATTTGTCAACTGTAGGGAACCAGAGGGAGAACAGCACCTGAAATCACTGTATGTGCTTGGCTAAGCATAGTGTAACAACCTATACATTTTGGTTCAAAGACAGTTCATACACTGTAAAACTGCATACAGGATACTGCTTTAAGTATTTTGTTTCTCTTCGTTTATTCTTTTTTGTTTTATTTTTTGTTTTGTTTTTGTCATTTTTTTTTTTCCAGATTATACCTTGAAAATAAAAAAATAAAAAATCAAAACCCCAACCTCTCTATGGTAGCAGAAAATAAAAATGGAGCTCCATCCAAACCTTGAATAACCTGACTGCAATAATCAGCAGCTGGTTATTCAACAAAAACTTAGCTCTTCAAACCAAAAAAATTTGGCTCAAAACCCCAAAACAAAATGGTACAATAAACTCTCAATAAAGGATTCTCTCAAGAGGCAACCTACCATATACTACTGCTAGATACGAGTTTCCAAAAAAACATTACATCCCATTTTCAGCACATTTTTCATAAACATGCAACTTCACTATAAAATACAAAACACTTGGCTCTCAAGAACAGCTTTATAAAGACACACTGCATCAATAAAATTTTTCTTTGTGATTAACTTTACATTGTAATAAGAACTGTATTTTCACTAATGTTTATATATCAGATTTCATATTATAATGTAGTAATAATTTGCTCTGTGAACATCACGTTCAGAAGGAAATATCTATACACATTAACATACTAGACTATTAAAAACTCAGTTACAGAATTTTATTGATACAGTAGATTAATAAAAACTGATGGGGAAGATAAAATGGGTAGGGTATTCAGTACATTATTTAATAACACACTTTTAAAATTAAAATATTTTAAATCCTTTCTGAATTTTCAATGCCACTAGAAGTCCAGAAAAGTCTGGCATCAATACTGAGGTGTAAAACAAACAACTTCTTTCACAATTTGCATCTCTCGTATTATTCTATCCAACATTGTTCAACTGTAAAAGAAAGTGATTTAGCACCTCTGATGATAAGTAGGTGCTTAAAGGTAAACGCTAGGTTAAATCCATGAAGGAAACAAAGACCATTTTTTTTCTTCTTCTCAACAAATAGTGGCAAAAGAAAGTGGCACTATTTGTCCAACTGATTTTGTTTTCACAGTTAAATGTCAACAAGAGTACAAATATGAACACTGACAGATATTGCTTGAGATCAATTTTCAACAAACTGTTCCTTTTTATATCAATAGATCCAATAAACAGTGGGGTACTGTCAGTTTAAAGCCGCAGATAAAAGCTATACAAGCACTTTAGAAGTCAGAAACATTAAAAAAAGAACTATTTACAGTTTTCTTCTTTAGTTCGTATGTCTACAAAGCCAGCGCACATTACACTTCACAAAAATCCACAGTTAATGATATCAACGTGTGTGGCTAAAGCTTGTGACCTAGGGACTGCAAATGCAGGGGCAGGAAAAGGAAAATAGGTTTTGTCTTTTGTTCAGCAACCCCATTTGTGCACTAACAGCTTCATTCAGTCTCAAGCTTTATAGTAAAAGCATTCTTCAAAGCGTTCACCTGGAAGGCTGATTACTACATGCTCACTCATCGCCTTTCCCTTTTGGAAGCTCTGCGACGGACCTGTTTGGAAAAAAAGCATTTTAAATGTTTTTACAGGAAACTATCTGAAAAATTCAGGAATAAATATATCTTAGAATGGAAAAAATGCTTTAGTCTCACAATAATGTTTGAGTAACTGTATACAGTGTCATTCATCACTCATCACAGGGACCAGTCCCAGTCAATGACCAGGACATAACTTTGCTTGATGTTCCTCAGTGCATCCTTCAAACCTTAAAAAAATTATTTGATTTCATTTTTTAGAGTTTTCCTACACTCAGACGCTCCAATCATCAGAAGTGTCCAAAAGTGTGCAGGCACTCACAGTAACGTTTTTAGTATTGCTATGAACATTACTAATGAAATAAATACAAAAATAAACTTAGTTTAAACTATTTGCATATTCTGGGAAGAAGAAGAAATCTGTTTAGGATTCTGCTCCAAGATCCCATGCTTCCCTACCAGCACTAATTCTTCTGTGTCTTTTTTTTTTTTGTATAAAGAAACATTACAATGATCTTGCTGAGAGGAATGGGCAGGAGTTACCTGGAAAATAATTACTATGGGGCTGTACACAACTCAGAAGCTATACAGAACAGAAAACAAGATGCTTGAGAAAACCTGACATTTGCTAAGAAATCTTAAGGTCCTTTCCAACCCAAGCCATTCTATGATTCTACGAAAGGCATTCTCTGTGAAGCTACAGTGCGGTGCCGCTACACAACAGTGGCAGTTGGCAACCACCTCATTAATTTTAAAAGAGGAAGGTTAAGCTCTCAGAACAGAAGTCATTCGCTGAAAACATCAACAGACAGAGGACACCACGAAGACTTTCAAAGAAAATCTCAGGCATTTGCTTCTCTTACATTGATTGTGGAAACTTCCTCTTCTTCCGTTACCTCTTCCTGGGGAATGTCGTCACTGACAGGTGAGCTACTCTGAAAAACATCCATTTCTTCACTAGATTCATTCTCTTTACTGGCTGCTTGTTTCGAACGTCCTGCACGGCTACAATCAGAAGAAAAATAAAGATAATTTTCATAGTATATGGCTCTGCACATGTATGCGCATGTATAAGAGCAAACACTCTACAAAAACAGCAGCCTTATCACTTCATGTTATATAATAATGGCTCTTTTATACCCATCTAGTTCATCCACACAAGGAATAGAAGAAGTGAAACTAGGAGGCTGGACAACAGCATTTTAAAACTCATTCTTTCAGGTTAGAGGGTTAGGAGTACAAAGTCGCACAGTTTCTGCCTCTACACAACAGATTTTTTCTCTTCAGTGCCAGAATATGGGCCTAAGAAGGTTGACACAACAATGACCAGTGAATATGAGAAGCCAAACAACCAGAGACAGAATACTTGGTTGGTTTTGCTTTTCTCCCTTCTACTCAATTCCATGAATACATGTGCTATACTTCTACAAAGTTTATACACAAGATTTGGTAACTGCATCAATGTTTTTACTGACCTAGAAGAACCTTTGTTGCTCTTTATGAAATTAACACTATAATGAACCTGAATGCAAATCTGCCAAGCCAGCTCATGCTAAGAGCTGGATATAATCAGGATAGCAATACCTTTATCAGGATAATCAGGAAAAATCAGTCAACAATATCATAAATCGTCTGTTAGTGATGGGAGCTGAACCACAAGCAAAAAGCACCAATTTGCTTAAAATAAGGTCTAGTCCCCCTCCTGCCTGAAAAAAAGATATATATCCAAAACTACACAGCTGCACCTACATCATAATTTTGGTTGGGTCATTAGCACGGTTCAGAATCAAATCACTGAATAATCCAACTTACTGCAGATACAGTCTTGCTGCACCCAAACCAGGTAACTTTCTGGATGAAAGTAAACCAGAAACTCTGTTCCAAACTGCCAACAAACACATTTCAGTCCCCAGTGGGGGAACACAGATCCAGAACAGCTGGCTTCTGACAGCATCAAAGCACACATGTGATGGGAGCCACATTAAAATCTATACAAAATAGAATCTCTGAATTGCATATAGTAATTATAGTTTAGTACAGGGGCTTTCAGCATCAACCAACATGATACCTGCTGAGAAACAATACAAATTAGCCCAACTCAAGCCTTCCAGGACTGGTAGATATAAGAAAATTGAAAAGAGAAGTATTACTCACAAATTCACCCTTTCACAGATTACAAAAACAAGCCAGCTCACATGCACTAACCCATAACCCAGTTGGCTATCAGAAATAGGCTACACACTATCACCTCAAAGGTGATTTTACTTCATAGGTAAAATCGCAAACTCTTACGACAAATCAAAGGAGCCCAGAAAGCTTTAAGCATTTGGATTCAATATATGTATATATATGTATATATATATCTTGTGGTACACAGTGCTGCTCAGTCTATCTGCTCCTTTCTCTTAAAACTGCTGTAGATACATGTGTAAGAAAAGGGAGAAAGGCCTGACTACAGTGCACTTCGAAAACTGAGGAATTACTGTGGTCTCACCTTTTTCTTGCAGATTTGGAAAGAGGACAGACAATTTGGGTGTCTGATCACACAAAATTTTTCTTGGTTTTGTGGTCTGTGGGGTTTTTTGTATTTTTTTTTTTTTGGTTTGTTTGTTTTTTTAAATGAAATCTAGAATAGGCCCACAACTCACAAATTACTTGGGCTTCTCATGCCAGGAACAACATACATACATGTGAAGAAGAGTAATGCCTGTTACTGGTCATGTGTACTCTTGTTTACTTTGCTTAAAATGGGGTAAAGAAATACACTGATTTCACTGAGAAATTCATCAGAAGTTATTTAAGTATGACGACATCACCCAACAGTAACTTGTGGGCATGTTTTCTCTGCATGGCAGCAGCTGTTTCCAACTCTTGTTTCACTGTACATGTAGCAGTGACTTCTGCAGTAACCACAACAGTGTCAGGACCTGTGTTTCTGGTGACAGAGTAAAGGAGCAGGACAGGTTTAACCTGGGGTAGGGAAACAGAACAATGTTTTGGCATATTGTGCATGTAAAATGCCAGAACATGCAATTTGGTGTGAAATTAGAGTTTGAATTGAGGGTACAAGCTTGTTCAGGAAAAGATCTTTGTTATGGAAGATTCTCCAGGGACAGGCAAATTGATACATTAAGGTGCCAGAGGAAGATCATAATGATGCTAACTAAGCCCAGAAGCTAGAAAAACAACAGTAGTATCAAATGCCATACTTAAGATGTATATAAATAATGCCCTAAGGAATTTGTCAGTGGGGTCTGGAAAAGTATCTTGCAAATCTGTTCCATGAGCTGCAGTTTGATACATGTGAGCAGGAAGTCCTGTCAACTTGTACACCTCTGCTTTACGTACATTGCATATACATGTACAGAAAAGGTAGATACGCCTGTAGCTTCTGACAGCAGGCACAATAAGATTAAGCCAGCTACAGAGTTTACCTTTATTTTAGAGCTTAATCTGCCTCAGAATTTTCAAGAGCTACTATCCTTCACAAATTGTAGCACATTTTATGCATGTGCAAATGATGCAAGTGGATAATAACGCCACAAATTAGAAAGCAAACATTAATTTAAGCATCAAAATAAACTTAATTGTCCACAATACTCTTTAACCACAGTAACAATTTGATTCTTCCTCTCTATCCAAAACAAATGAGAACACTGTTTGCTCCTTGAAGTCCTACTAAAGCCCTGTCTTTAAGGCCTTCATGTTTCTTATTTTCTCCTAGAAGAGCAAAGCTTGGTACACGCTACCTGTGCACATTAAAGTTACTGACAGCCTCTTGCTCTGGCCTGAGGTGTTTGGGGAGAAGCAGCTAGGGAAAACATTTTAGAAATAGCAATGGAAATTTATTTTCTTATCTGTCAATTAAAGGATTCTGAAATATTTTCAGTAAATGATTGTTTGGGAGCACAGAGGCACAGTTCTCATTTTCTCTAAATACAAATTTAGAAAATGTTCCCCACTTACACTTTTTTTGGCTGTGATGGTGGTGTGTTTGATGACCTTCCTCGTCTTTTCTGTGGCGTAGACTGTGCTGATTCAACTGTACTAGTTTCAGATGGTTCTGCTCTGTTTTGAGGAAGACCCAAATTGCAAAGTATCAAATTATAACTAGTGTTCAAGGATAAAAAAGATGCAGCTTACAAGAAGACAGACTTACCTCTGCTGTGTTCTTTTCGGTGTCCTATTTTGCCTGCCTTTTGGTTTTTGTTCAATGTTTTCAGTTTGCCTTTCTTCCTCCTCCTCTTCCTCGTCTGCTGCAGCTGCTGATGGCTGTTTTTTTTTGCTCCTTTTTGATGACTTTGCTATGGGTTCTTCCTTAGGTGTTCCCCCATTATTTCCTTTGGGAGGGCGTCCTCTTCTCCCTTTCTTTGGTGGGCTATTCTGTTCATCCTCACTTTCTATAACATCTTCTTTTAGCCTTTTTTCCTCTTGCCATTGTGTTTCATCTGATTCTGAAACAACTGCAGGTCTCTTCCTTCCCCGTTGACTGCCTCTAAGTTTCTGCTCTTGACCTAGTTTATTCAGGTCATCTATGCTTAGTTTCTCCTCCGCATCTGTGATAGCTGCTTTCTTCCTTCCTCTAGGCTTCTCCATCTCTGACTGAAAAGGTAAGATTATACTTTTAAATTAAAAACTAGACTGCCATATTAAACTGTCGGGTATGCAAAAAGCTACATAAACTTCACCCTTCAAGAGAAAGAGTTTTCAAGTTACACAACTCCCTAACAATCTACGATTGTCTGCCATATCCATTCCAGAAACCTTTGAAAAATATAAACACAAACATAAATATGACAGGCAAAAGAGAAAAATTATTTCAAACACTGATGTGTGTAAGGTCTTCATTTTCTGCTCATCTGTGTCAAACACAAGTTGCTAGAACATTTGTAAGTGCATTTTTATCAACAGGGAAGGATAAAGATATAGAAGATGGGAATTGTCAATTTGTAGCTTCAGCTCTGGGTTGCTGCCAGGGTGCTTATGCCTGGCTCCCATGCTGGCAGTGGCAAGGAACTAATAGAGAAGACAACAGGTAACCCAAATTTATAATTGTAAAAGGAAGCACAGGAATCGGTGGTAGCTGCCAAAGCATGGCTGTCAGAGCTGCACTAAGACTCAACATTTGCTCTGTGCAGCAAAAACCCTACCCAACCCTTAAAAGAATCACAGAATATTTGGTTTGGAAGGGACATCTAAAGCTCATCTCATTCCAAACCCCCTGCCACATGCAGGGACACCTCCCCCTAGACCAGGTTGCTCAAAGCCCCATCCAACCTAGTCTTGACCTTTTCCAGTGAAATTTCCAGCCACAACTTCTCTGGGCAACCTGTTTCAGTGTTTCACCACCCTCACTAACAAATTTCTTCCAAATACCTAATCTAAATCTACCCTCTTTCAGTTTAAAACTATTGCTCTTTGTCCCATCATTACAGGCCCCTGTAAAGTCTCTCCATCTTTTCCTGTAAAACCTCTTCCTGTGTTTGAACAGTGAAGGTATCTCCTGCCAGTTCATGCCTTCAGTGACACAGCTGTTGACTTAGATCAGTGACATCCTTGTTATTCCCTGTTCTACTTGCTTTTGCACTGATTGCGCATGTGTCATCATAGCTGCTCTTACCAGGTAAATAGTTGTAGCCAAGTTTCACAGTAAAGTTTGTCTCTTCGGGTTTAACAGTGTCCTACAACCTTAGAACTAACATGTTACGCTATGATTTAATCTGGACAAATATCCAAAACATTAACATCTTTAAAACACAACTTTCTGCTCCCCAATTAAGATTCTCCTTCTCAGTTACTGCTTGCTATAATCTGCTCCCCAACCCCAAAAACCCCAAATGAGTCCTGAATCAATAACCTTAAGCAGCTTGATTACATAGTCAAATACAAAAGCCCTCAAAAGTACCTGAAATACTAAACTGTATTTGCTTTATTCCTCAGCTTTGTCACAGTTACCAATTCAACCAAATGCCTGTAAACATGAATTGCATGCCAGCAGCTGTTTAGGCTCTCAGGCTTTTCAAGGTTTACAGCTGAAGTGACATATCAATATAGGCAGTGGGTTTTTTTGACAAGAGACTGCTGATTTTTGTTTTGCTGTAAGCCAGTTTGCTTTTCCCACAAGATATCACAGTATAAGATGGTTATTTGCACTTCAAGGCAAGCAAAAATTCAGGACATTTTCACTAATCAGTACCTTAAGTCCCAAGCAACTTGAAAACTGGAACAGACATACTAGGAGAACAGAGAAATGTCACAGATAGTAAAAAATAAAACAGCAGTGACATCATAGAATAGTTAGGGTTGGAAAGGACCTTAAGATCATCTAGTTCCAACACCCCTGCCATAGGCAGGGACACCTCACACTAAACTGTGCCACCCAAGGCTCTGTCCACCCTGGCCCTGAACACTGCCAGGGATGGAGCATTCACAACTTCCTTGGGCAACCCATTCCAGTGCCTCACCACCCTAATAGGAAAGAATTTCTTCCTTAGATCCAATCTAAACCTCTCCTGTTTAAGTTTGAACCCGTTACCCCTTGTCCTGTCACTACAGTCCCTAATGAAGAGTCCCTCCCTAGCATCCCTATAAACCCCCTTCAGATACTGGAAGGCTGCTATGAGGTCTCCATGCAGCCTTCTCTTCTCCAGGCTGAACAGCCCCAACTTTCTCAGCCTGCTTTCACTGGGAAGGTGCTCCAGCCCCCTTATCCTCATGGCCCTTCTCTAGACTTGTTCCAACAGCTCCACATCCTTCTAGTGAGGACATCAGAACGAGGACATACTTACTGCATGCTAGAAAATCCAATTCGTGACTTATTATGACTTTTATATTATGACTATTATAATTATGACATTATATCATGACTATTATAATAAAACTGACCTTGTTTATATTACTACTTTTTCATGTACATCTAAACTACTATAAAATTCATATACTGCCAGCTGTTATTAAGGGACAAAGAACGGAAATTTACTAGTAGTGTGTGAAATTCATATTTCTTTAAGTGATCTTAGAATTATAACACAATTAAAATTTCCTTTGGTGGTTCATTTTTCTCCATTTTGAGACATGTATAAATTCCACCTGAGACAGTATTTACCCTTCATTTGGTATTCAGAATATTTCATAATTTTCTTAACATATTAAAGCACTATATCTGATTGAGAGTATGAATAGTTTTTATAACCTCACTAGGATAACCCCCATAATCCAAGGGGAAGTGGTCAGTGATCTGCTACACCACCTTTGACATACACGAGTCCATAGGGCCAGATGGGATCCACCCAAGGGTACTGAGGGAGCTGGCTGTAGTGCTCACTGAGCCACTTCCCATCATTTATCAGCAGTCCTGGCTAACTGGGGAGGACCCAGTGCACTGGAGGCAGCAAATGTTATGCCCATCCACAAAAAGGGGGGGAAGTGGGATCTGGGGAGCTACGGGACTGTCAGCCTGACCTCAGTGCCAGGAACAGTTACGGAGCAGATCATCTTGAGTGCCATCACACAGCATGTATGGGATAATCAGGTGATCAGGCCCAGTCAGCATGAATTTATGAAAGGCAAGTCCTGCTTGGCAAATCTCATCTCCTTCTATGACAAGGTGGCCTGCTTGGTGGATGAGGTAAAGACTGTGGATGCTGTCTACTTCAACTTTAGCATAAGGCCTTTGACATCATTTCTCAGAGCATTCTCCTGGACAGATGTACACTTTGCTGCATAAAAAACTGTCTGGATGGCTGAGCCCAAAGAGCAGTGAATGGAGTTAAATCCATTTGGCAGATGATCAAAGTGGTGTCCCCCAGGGCTCAATACTGGGGCCAGTTCCGTTTAGTAACTTTATCAATGATGTGAACATGGAGATCAAATGCACCCTCAGTATATTTTCAGACAACATCTAGTTGGCTGGGAGTGTTGATTTGCTGGAGGACAGGAAGGCTCTGCGGAGGGATCCGTACAGGCTGGATTGATGGGCTAAGGCCAATGGTTTAAGGTTCAACAAGACAAAGTGCTGGGTCCTGCATATGAGCCACAACAACCAATGCAACGCTGCAGGCTTGTAGAAGAGTGGCTGGAAAGCTGCCTGGCAAAATAGGGCCAGGGTGTGTTGGCTGACAGCTGCCTGAACATGAGCCAGCTTGTGGCCAGGCAGCCAAGAAGGCCAGTGGCATCCTGGTCTGTATCAGCAATAGGCTGGCCAGAAGGATGAGGGAAGTGATTGTCCCCCCATACTGAGCAACTGGTGATGCTGCACCTCAAATCCTCTGTTCAGTTCTTGACCCTTCACTACAACACAGATATTGAGGTGCTGGAGTGGGTCCAAAGAAGAACAATGAAGCTGGTAAAGGGTCTAGAGCACAAGTCCTACAGAGGAATGGCTGAAGAGAACTGGGGTAGTGTAGTCTCAGGGGATACCTGAGCGCTCTCTACAGATACCTGAATGGAGGCTGTAGCACAGTGGGTGCTGGTCTCTTCTCCCAGGTAACAAGTGATAGCAAAAGAGGAAACAGCCTCAAGCTGTGCCAGGAGAGGTTTAAATTGGATATTAAGAAAAATTTCTTCACTGAAAGGCTTGGCAAGCACTGGAACAAGCTGCCCAGGGAAGTGGCTGAGTGAACATCCGTGAAGGTGTTTAAAAGACATGTAGATGTGGCACTTAAGGACATGGTTTAGAGGTAGACTTGGCAGTTAACAGTTGCACTCAATGATCTTAAAGGTCTTTTCCAACCTCAATAATTCTATGAAAACCAGACAAACTGAACCTTTTTTCATTTCATTTTCATATCCAGCTCAAACTTATTTTCCCGTAATTTACACGATCAACTCATTTTCATGCTTCAGCACATCTTCTTGATATCAAATATCATCACATTGGTTTTTATTATAAGTCCTGGTTGACTTAAAATAAAACATGTGCAATGCAACCAATCAGCTCACCCTTACAATATCAGAGTCGTCCCTCTTGTCAGTTTTTTTCCCTGGTAAGGGTGAAGTCAGTGTGAATTCTTCATTTTCACTGTGGTCCATTTCAGTACTGTCAAGCCTAGGATGAATAAATATTTATTCTCATTATTATAATACAGCAGGCAATATTTAAATATATATATATGTATTAAGAACAACATTACTTCTAGAGGCCTTTTATCTTCTTTGGTATCTCCACTCAAAACATTGATCAGTTTAACTCAGGTGAACTGGGCAGATTATGAAGATGACAGAACACGTCAGACTGCAAGCACAGTATTTTTTAAATGAACTGGATGTAGAACACTACTGGTCTCAGATCCATTTCTGGATATAGAGAATAATCTGGATTCCAACATGACTTTAACCAACAATGTATTTCAACATATGAACCTACATGACTTACTTCTCACAAGTCATTCTGTGGATTTCCCATGGAGTTGACAAAGTATTTTTTGTAAAACACTGCACTACATTTTAAGTTAGTATTATATGTTAATAGTATACATTAAATTAGCATTATATGTTAAAATTACATAAGTACCGCATGAAAAGTCTTATTTCCAAACATAACATTTTCCTCACAGTCTTGAAATAAAGTGAGAAAATATGCATATGCAATCTCTAAATGGTCTGTGAAAAAACCTGATTATAATGTGACTTTCAGTTGAAAAATGAGCATAGGAAGATACAGTAACTGATTAATGACCTTAAAAATTAACACAAAATAAGCTATGTTTTTTGAAGATGCGTATCTAGAAGTAGTCTCATGGGGCATTACAGTACATTCCCCTCTCCATTACAGGAATCTCAAATCAAAAACTATTAAAATGTTTATCTATAAATTTGTCCCAGATTTTGCGGATGAGGAAGTCATGCAAGATCACCACAATGGCCCACCCAGTCCTCCCTGTCTATGATGTGTTAACATTACGGCAGGCCACAAAGTTCCTAGGAACTGCAGATGCATGTATACACACAAACACAAACATATGTGTGTATATATAGATATATACAGGTGTGTGGCTTATATATAGATACAAAAAAAGAAAATTAACATATAAGTTCTCTTTCCCTCCTACAGGCAACTCTGGATATGATTTGATTCTCTTTGTTTGGGTTTTTTTTTTTTTTAAAGCTAATTTATTTCTTGAGTTAGAAACCCAAATTCATGGTTTCAGTTATACCAATATGGTACCATAACTTTACTTCAAAATAAGATAATAGAATTATGTTTCTCACTTAGAAAACATTATAGAAATATTGAAAGTTGCCATTACAAATACTTGAAATATCAAAGCTGCTTTGTTGTCTACCAACCTCCCTTTGATCCTTCCTGGAGAGCTTGGATTGGAACTGCTGCTGGCATTGCTTACAGTTTCCATTCGTGAAGATTTGGATTGAGACTGCTTGCCTGCTGACGAAAGAGGCTTATTAACTGCTCCGAGAACATTGGCTGCTTTGGGCTGAAACCAAAAATATATTTCCTTTATTTTGAGCTACACATTTAGATATTGTTAACATGCACGATGCTTAAAATGTTCACAGATTTTACTTTCTGCAATCAATATATTAGTTTTAACACAAAACTATAAACATTTTCATATGAAAGTTACAACAGACACCAGAAGGATGCTGACAAAGCTGTAAGCAAATAGCCTGCTGCCACCAAAACCAGTATGCTTTTCCCTACCTTTATAGTCTGCCCTCTTCTCCTTGGCAGTACTGGGTGCTCACCTGACCCTGCAGTAAGCCACTTCAGCATTTTTGTGCAGTTTGCTTTCTGCTGATCTAGATGCCTGAACCAGCTCACCATTTGGGTCAGATAAACATCTGTACTGGCAAAACAGAAACAGCAGTAGGACAGCCCTTTCAACAAAGAAGCCATTAAACTGGCTAAGCTGTAATGACAAACCACACTAGTTTCAACTGGGAATGAACCTGAATCCAAAAAACCAAATACTGTGGAGAAGATTTGGATACTTCATGCACAGATTATAAACATTAGGTTTTAACAGGTGCCAAAATTTCCAGATGCTGGTGAGCTTCAGGTTACTCATTTAATTGGATTGTGCATCTTCAGTAAGAAATGAATCTCTAATCCACGGAGTTCAAATACTGAAATGTGCAATATAATGATGACACATTCCAATAAAAAATGTTGGCTTTCAACTCCCAAGAAAAAAAAGATGCTCCTGTACATCTGCGTTTTCTCCTGACTTGCACTCCTCCTTTATTAGTAAGTCACTACATAGCAGCTAATACTTCATTAGCAAAGTTAAGGGTAATGAAGATGTTGCACTTTGACCTCTTTTGCAAGGTAGCAAATGAATGTTCTCCTGTAACGTAAATCAGGACACATTACTGCAAATTAAAAAAAAAAAAATTATAATTTGTTTTCCTTTACTAGAATTCAGTTTTATTCTAAGGAGTACATAGGTGTAGCTTTAGTGAAGAGAGAACACTGCCATTCAGTACAATGCATATTTAGAAAGAACAAATTAATGCAAACACAGAACAGTTAGATATCTTGTAAGAACCTGTAAAATGATATTCAGGTTTGCCAAAGATTAACTTATGTGACCATTTCTATTAGAGTTCTCCATAGCTGTCACTTCATATGCAGCACTGTAGTCTTCTGCAGAATAAAAGGTTAACCATTTTGCAAGTTTATCAAATATTATACGGCTGGGTTTTTGGACTCTCTCCTTTAGAAGACAACAGGCTTTGCCTGCTATTATCACACCTCAGCAGAGACAGCAGCAGTTTTCCCTTCTACCTATCTCTTTCTCTTTACCTGTTCACTAACCTTTGGTATAGATACCCTTTGGGTAGAAATTATCCATTCTCTTACACCTAAAGATTTTATTAACTGCATGTTAGTTTTCTTAAAGCAAAACAAAACCCAAGCCAAAACCACAAACACAGTAACAAAAGCAAACTCCCTCAACCTCCTCACCATACGTACCTTTCCAGGAGTGAAAAAAGACTTCATTTCCGGAGGAAGATAGTTTTTGGTGTTACTGAAATTCTGTAAAGGAATGATGGGGAGAAATGGGGAGTGGAATCAGAATAATAATCAATTAGCAAGATACATAACACTTTGAAGGTAATACTTAAAGATATTAACAAATGAAGAAGGAACAGAATCATAGAATAGTTATGATTGGAAAGGACCTAAGATCATCAAGTTCCAACCCCCCTGCCATGGGCAGGGACACCTCACACTAAACCATGTCACCCATGGTTCAGTCCAACCTGGTCTTGAACACTGCCAGGGATGGAGCACTCACAACTTCCCTGGACAACCCATTCCAGTGCCTCACCACCCTCACAGTAAAGAACTTTTATGCAGTCTAATCTTCCCCTGTTTAAGTTTGAACCCATTACCCCCTAATCCTATCACTACAGTCCCTAATGAAGAGTCCCTCCCCAGCATCCTTATAGGCCCCCTTCAGATACTGGAAGGCTGCTATGAGGTTCATTATTGCTAAGGTGAGTAGCTCGAGAGAGGATGCCTTCAACACCTGAATGGGAGGGGGGGAGCTCAGCATCCAGGGGACTCAACTCAGAGCAGCAAGAGCCACTGAGGGAGCCTCAAGTCCCCGACAGGACTTACCCAGGATGGTTGTTGATATGTATAATGATATAACACAGATTCTGATTAAATGCCTCCTCAGCAAGTTTGCTGGTGACACAAAACTGGGAGGAGTGGCTGACCCCCCAGAGTGCTGTGCTCTCATTCAGAAGGATCTAGAGGGATGGGCAGAAAGGAACCTCTTGAAATTCATGAAGTGTAGGGTCCTGCAGCTGTGGAGGAATAAACCCATGCACCAGGACTGCCTGGGGTCTGACCTGCTGGAAAGCAACTCTGCAGAAAAGGACCTGAAGGTCCTGGTAGACAGTTAGTTGTCCATGAGCCAGCAGTTATGTGCCCTTGCAGCCAAGAAGACCAATGGAATCCTGGACTGCATTAGGAAGCATTGCCTGCAGGTGGAGGTAAGTGCTCGTCCCTCACTGCTCAGCCCTGGTGAAACCTCACCTGGAGCACTGTGTCCAGCTATGGGGTCCCAAATACAAGAGAGACATGAAGCTGCTGAAGCAAGCCCAGCAAGGGGCTACTAAGGGTCTGGAATGTCTAGTCATATGAAGAAAGGCTGAGGGAACTGGGCCTGTTCAGCCTAGAGATTGCTCTGAGCTGATATGAGTAATATGGATAAGTATCTGAAGGAAGGGTGACAAAAGGATGGGGCAGACTCTTCTTGGTGGTGCCAGCAGACAGATCAGAGGAAATGGACATAAACTGAAACAGAGGAAGTTCCACCTGAACACGAGGTGGAACTTTACTTTGAGGTGACTGAGCTTTGGGATAGGTTGCCTAGAGAGTTGTGAAGTCTCCTCCAGAGATACTCAAGAATCACCTGAACACAATCCTGAGTAATGTGCTCTAGATAACCCTGCTTGAGCAGGGAGGTTGGACTGGATGACCTCTAGTGGTCCCTTCCAACCTCAGCCATTATGTGATTTTCTTTACATCACTTATGTTTTTGAAATTCTAAACCTGAAGAACATTGTTTTGCAGCAGGGGGAAGAAATCGGTGTGTGTGCACCTATATAAATATTCATGAAAATATATATACATGCAACTACACTATAATAGGGAGAAGTCAGAAGTTACAAGAACAATTAAAAAAACCCCTCAGTTACAACTAACAAGGATTTAAACAGACTTATCTCAAGAAAAATTAAATGTTAACACATACCTTGTCAGGCTGAGTAAAATATCTGGCAGGAAGGACCGGGTCTTTAGGGGATTCCAAACTGTATGTTGTACTCTTTGACATAATGATATTCATAGCTACATCACAGACTGTGTATAGTTTCTGTGAATAGTAAAATTTAAAAAACTGATGAAACAACATTTTTGAAGTTTACTGCACATCTTGACAATAGACAGTGTATTTTAAGTACAGAACGACAAGTACTCTCAGTTCAAAAGCAATCATCTTCAACATGTAACAACAGCCTGCACCTTAAACTGTATATCTCAGGGTATTAAAATACAGCAGCAAAAGACGAAAGCAACTTGTGGTTTAAGCATATGGTTTAGGCCCAGCAGCTGAAGAGACCCAACTTTTAGGATGCTTCTACACTTACGAACAGTGTATGCCAGAGTTTCAAAGACAAAGCTAAAAAGAGAAACCCGAAAATCTCCCCTCTGTAGAGGGGAGAAAAGCAGAAAAGTGACAAATCTGTACATTTCTGTAGTGCAAAATCTCAAAAGAGATCAGGGTTTGATACATTCACTACACAATACACACTGGAGACATCGAATATATGTATTTTAATTCCTATACTAAGCTTAATCTTACATTTTTTAAATTAATTACAAAGCACTTTAGTGGATGATTTAAACAGCAAAAATTATAGTTTGCATATATTTTAGTGTTTAATAATCTCACTGAGACACAAACGGGACTAAACTATTACAATTCCCTTGCAACCATGCAAGACCTACTGAAGTATAGAAAAAATAACTGTAATCTAAACTACAATAAACATTACAGTATGTAAGTATTATTTCCCACACAGAATTCTACAAAAGACATTTTCATGGTTGGTGTAAAACCAAAACCCAATTCATTTCCAGAAGCAGGCCAGAATTAAATGCAATTCCCAATCAAAAAGTATCACCTACTTCATTCATTTTGGGATCATCTGGTCCTTGCGCATCCTTAGTCTGTTTGATATTTTCTACCATTTTTCGGATAAACGCGTGACTGTTGTTTTCATTTTTAGCCATCAATATTTCCAGGATGAACCACAGGCACCTGAAGGAGAAAAGCAGTACTGGTCGTGAATAAAAATGCAAAAGAAATTCTTTTAAACAGCACAGTTGAGAAAGTGGTGTCCTCCCGGTATTACCGGTATTGTTAACTTGAACTGGTCTAACTCTGGGAAACCAACCCTTTCAAAAATGAAGAAAAAAAGAAGAAATGAAAGTAGGATGAGCAGAAGGTGCAGGTTGCTCTGTAAGATAGCACAGAGCACTAAAAATGCGCATAGACTATTTCTCACAGTATTTTACAGAAATAACTACCATTGTTGTGCACTGCGCAGTATCAGGGTACCACAATAACCAACATTTCACTTAGCATGAAGTAACACTAGAAATAACATTATTGAAAGTAGTCTTACTCTTTAATGTCCTTGAGTTGTTCAATGTCCTGGACTTTGACATAATCTGGGTCATGAGCAAGGAGATGTATAGTATAAGGAACAACATATTCTGGTAGAAGTGACAAAAGTTTCTCTGAAAAGCAGAAGAAATATGCATCAAAAGACTACATACTGAGAAATATGCTTTTCTACTAGAGAGAAAAGAGCACAATTTAAGGTCAGATATAGGCACATGTGGTCCTATCACTTCTTTAAGATGTTGTATCTCATGGCTGATGTGCAGACGTTTCATGCATGCAAAAATTAACATTTTAAGTATGTCTCACTCAGGGCTGCAGATCTTCTAGCTACCCCGAGAACACAGCTGCAGTCACCCCTTTCTCCTCATCTTTTCCTCAGTTCAAAGTCTGTATTCTGAAAGACTTTGAAAAACAGAAATGAGGATGGATCACAAAATCCACGTTAATTACAACACAAGACCAGCACAACTGCAAGATAAGCTCTATTCTTCCTTTGGATATTGCAGTGCACAGCCTTGCTGTCAACAGAAAGTAACGCCCTTTGCAGGAGCTTTGCAGTTTTCTCCAAACCCACAGCCTACCATATCTGTTTAAAGAAGGGAGAGGAGGTAACATGAAAGCTGTAATAAAGTAGTATTGGACTGAGTTTTGAAAGCCCAATCCCACTTGCACAGACCAGCACAACTGAACCATGGTATTCAAATGATTCAAAACATCTTCTGAGGCTTGTAAACAGTCCTAAGCAAGGACTGCAGAAGAACGTCTTCCCTACATCATGACAGCCAGATGGCCTAGTTTCCTTGGGCATTCAAAAAAGTAAGGATTGTTGCCAAAGCCCCTCTCAGAGTTACAAACACAAAATATACATTCCCTAAGGTAACCAACATATTCCTGAGCTAACCAATGCTATGCAGAGTGAACTTCAGCACCTCAAATTCCGATTACAAAAATCAGAATAAAAAAGGAGATATCCCAAAAGGCAAGGACAACAAAAAGCATTTTGCAAAATAACATCCATGCTACTTTCTTTAGCCTAATGAACGAGAGGAACTGGAGGATGCTCAGCACACCTAAGTTATTAAACCTGTACCCTGTATGACAGGCAGCATGACAAGCAGGGAAGGCATGCTAGTATATTACTATGATATAAGCATTTGATCTTGAGTGCTTGTGGCAAATGCAAATTCACAGTATTAACATGCGTATGGATATACACTTGAAAGTACATATGAAGGAAGGAGGGAAATTCCTGGCTCTGCTTTTGAAAAATGACATTTCTAAGTGACTGGTCATCAAAGACATAACCAAGTCTGAGAAATTTTATTTCAGTAAGCTTTAAACTATCCACATTAGGTTATGAACAAGAAGTCCAAACATCTGTAAACCATTAGGTATAATAATATTTGAAACTAGTTTATAACACATTGGAACATTGAAATTTTTATCCCCAATATACGTATTTGTGTAAGGTGTGCTTGACAAATACTGTGCACATCAGATAAAATACATCATTACTGTAGATTTCAGAAGACTGATTAAATAATTGCCATGAGTAAGTAAAATCTTAATCTATCTCATTCTTAAAGGTTTGCATAGATAGGGCGAATGCAGAGTCTACATCAAATATTTGGATTCATTCATTACAGCAAGGAAATCGTGAAAAATTAATAAAGGCTCTCAGAAGACAGCGCTGTCAATTTCCAGGGGTAAACTTTCTGACAGCCTTTGCAGTTGATGCAGTTAATTATCAAGAGTAATTATTATATAGACTGTAAGCCATAACAGGGTTTGAAAAACATTAAATCGCCAAATTTCTATTTCAAGCTATATTTATGTAATTGAAATCCAGCATACAAAGCAGTCCTTAATGTGTTTCAGTTGACAGTGCACTTTAAAAACACTTCACTTTTCATGTGCTTTCCTGAATTTTAGCCACCAGCTGTTTGCATAACTCTATAGAAAATATAAAGATGTGGCAGGGAAGAAAAAGAACGTAGTTACGATTTCAGAACACTGGCAAAATTGGCTTGCCTCAGACATGTCGCAGGCAAAACAGTAATAACTTCAACAGAATGCTCATTGAGAGCTCATGAACTCAGTGTTTCATTAACTACCTGCCTTGTACTATTTCTACAATAACTATAACAGTAACTCCAACTTGGTCTGGAAAACAAAGTGAACACAAAACAGGAAAAGGAGAAGTATTGACACATATTGCATTTAACCCATCAAGACAAAAAAATAGTGTTTACACATTCTTTTCTCGTCTTTAACAAGAAAAGACACAACCTGAAAGGTGGGCTGGCTTTGTGGACACAGAATCATAGAACAGAATCATAGAATAGTTAGGGTTGGAAAGGACCTTAAGATCATCTAGTTCCAACACCCCTGCCATAGGCAGCGACACCTCACACTAAACCATGCCACCCAAGGCTCTGTCAGACCTGTCCTCGAACACCACAAGGGATGGAACACTCACAACCTCCCTGGCCAACCCATTCCAGTGCCTCACCACACTCACAGTACAGAATTTCTTCCCTATATCTCATCTAAACCTCTCCTGTTTAAGTTTGAACCCATTACCCCTTGTCCTGCCACTACATTCCCTAATGAAGAGTCCCTCCCCAGCATCTCTATAGGCCCCCTTCAGATACTGGAAGGCTGCTATGAGGTCTCCACGCAGCCTTCTCTTCTCCAGGCTGAACAGCCCCAAATTTCTCAGCCTGTCTTCATACAGGAGGTGCTCCAGTCCCCTGATCATCCTTATGGCCTCCTCTGGACTTGTTCCAACAGCTCCATGTCCTTTTTATGTTGAGGACACCAGAACTGCACACAATACTCCAGGTGAGGTCTCACAAGAGCAGAGTAGAGGGGCAGGATCACCTCCTTCGACCTGCTGGTCATGCTCCTTTTGATGCAGCCCAGGATACGGTTGCTTTCTGGGCTGCAAGCGCATAGTGCAGTCGGCTCATATTCATTTTCTCATCGACAACCACCCCCAAGACCCTCTCTGCAGGGCTGCTCTGAATCTCCTCTTTGCCCAACATGAACTACCAGCATTTAAAAATCAGACTATGCCAAACCCCTCATGACAAGCCTTTATGAGCATTGAGGAAACAAACTTGTTAAAATCTAATATTTACTCATGTATTTTCTCCACTTACTGACTTGAAGCGCAATCTGAGAAAACAAAGATCCCTATGCAAGACGTGCCTACCCAGATCAAACTATGAACAGATACACAATCAAACTGAGTCTGCTCTTGAGTGGCTTCCACTCTGAACAGAATTTAGAGAATTTAAGAGGCCTGAGAGCAACGCCTGCCAGACTGTAAAAGGCCAGTGTGGAGAAATGAATCATTTTACTCTTGGGTACCAGTTCTTAGGAAGTTTTCTTTAGGCAAGGTATACAGAAGTTTACCATCTTTTCCATCTTACCATGTTTGAAAGATATCCAAGGTTTCAAGAAAAAACATCACAAAAATCACATTTATAGAGTCAGAAAAATAGCTGCACTAATCAAAAGATAGAGATTCTCAGCTCTAGTTTTCTGCAGAAGCTTTTCAAACAAGGTGCCGTCATCGTTACCACCCTGGGTTACTGTACGGCCAGTAGTGAGAATGACAGAGGGAGACACAAACACATTTAAATAGTATGATCTTACCAGAACTGAGCTTCAGCTGTACTACTGCAAAAATGATTTTTTAAGACGCAGACAATTCAAGACATTTGTTAAAAGCTCAGATCACTAATCTGAATGTCACAAACACCGTAATCCTCGAAAAATCCTGCAATCTGCATTTAATCCAGAGTCCTCATGTATCAGAATGGCATCACTCAAGCTAAGTCTTTCAGCCAGAAACAAAAAGAAAGTCATCAGGCACCCCTTGAGGTCCCGCTCAATAAAAAGGATTACACATACTCAGGCTTCTCTTCATTTCTTTTATAGGTTTTTTATAGTAACCTTGCAGCATCTGTTTTAAATCAAGTTAGGAGATCAGAAATTACTTTTAATCCTATTAGAACTTTATACTTTCCCACTACACAGTTAAAAGGAGTTTTCAACTTCCAAGAGGATCAGTTTTAGGATTATGTAAAAGTGTTTGTGTAATGGATTTTTCTTTTTTACATGTAATTCAGGAGGGAGGAAGGCACACATTGACTAACATGGCTAATACAAAGTCTGTGATTCATAAATGCAGAAGCAAATCAGTTATCTGACAGCACCTGTGAGATCAGATTCAGAAAACAGGTCTGGTCTAACACAAGATGAAAAAAATCCCCCCCCAGTAATCTTCCAAATGCTCTTATTCAAAGTGCCCATAGCTCTTCACAAAGGTCTGCTTTTTCCTATGACCATGTACCAGTGTAGCTTTAAGTCAAAAGGAAAAAAAGACTGGTTTTATAAAAGAAAAACAGCTAACATTAGTCCATAACAACGTAGGCATTCCCACGATCAAACTGCTGGTACTGGGAAGAAAGTACTACATAAAATGATCCTGAAGTGCCTACAAACATAGCCCTTTGCCAGCATAAAACAGGAAGCTACTCAACATAGTGCAAATACAGTCAACTTAGTACAGCATTTATGTCGTTAAGGTTGTATATTATTAATTACCGAGGTAAAACTAATCATTGCCACTTCACTTACAACATAATCAACCATTAAGTTCAAACAGTACACATAACTGCCTTAAGAAACTACTTCACTTCCAGTATAGTCAGGAGTGAGCATTTCCACAGCTTTTAACAAAATTGAAAGATGTCAGAAATGCCTGTTTAAAAAAAATCAAAACAAAATCTGAACATTATTTGCAGTTCATTAGATAGCTCTAAGAGACATTTACAGCCATTCTATCTACAAAAACAGAAATCCATCATACTTTCACAGTCTATTCACATTTACATTTGAACTATAGCACTTGTATCAAAAAAGAGACTTCTATTCTCTTACCACTAACTGCTGCATGTTGCTTCAGATACTCCCTTCTGACATTTATGTTCTTCACAAGGCACTGCCTAGCATGAGCTCTTCTCTCTTTCACGGGATCTTTTGCACACAGTGCACAAATGGCCATATATTCTAGTGGCAGCCGTAGTCTAGAAAGGCCTTTATGAAGTTTCTGAGCAAATATTTGTCTCACTTGGTAACATTCATCCTATTAAAAACAAACAAACAAACAAACAAAAAAAACAAAAAAAAAAAAAAAA